>JARQSV010000341.1:325874-344986 GCA_030142285.1 Calameuta idolon | reverse complement strand
CAATCCTGGAGCCGAACGGCGCTTTGCGATCAAGAGATTTAATCGGGGAAGCGTGTTTCGTGGCAAAAAAAAAAAAATTGGCTGCACTGCGCGCGCTACTTTTTCTCACGCTTTTACT
The DNA here is from genome assembly GCA_030142285.1 of Calameuta idolon. NCBI lineage: Eukaryota > Metazoa > Arthropoda > Insecta > Hymenoptera > Cephidae > Calameuta > Calameuta idolon. Next base: position 344,868 of record JARQSV010000341.1, on the reverse strand, counting down.
CGGGAGTAGTTATTCTCGCTCGGAAGACAAGAACATTTTTCTCCCACAATTCCGAACTACGAAGAGAGAATCGACGGGCGGTTGGGTACCCGGAGGAGCAAGACGGCCAGATCGGCTGGTACAACGGAGAATCGACCGAAGGAAGGAGGGAAGAAGACACTCAGCTAATTGCCAATAGACAGCCTTGGTATATATCCACTAGGTTCGCGGAAATTCCGCTGGTGGCGCTGCGATCGAAATTTCGAGGACTAAAGCCCTTTTCGCTCTTACGTCTCTTCGCCAGAGTACAATCAGTCGCGATCGGCAGTAACAAAGCGTCTCGCGTGGACTTCGATTCAATTGGATAACTAACGGGTGACTCGGAAATACGAATCTCGAGTGTAGATCGTAGCATCGGGCAATTGCACCGACTCTTGGCCTCCCCTCGCTCGATCTACTCGATCCTAACTTAAAGCAGGTTTAGATCGTCCTGTCTGATTTGGATCAATTTCAAAAAAAAAAAAAAAAAAATGATCGACTCCGCTCTTATCAGTATTCAATATTATCACGCTCGATCGTTCTACCCGTGTTACGCAAATTGATCGAGAGGATCGCGACGATAAAATCGATCGCGTGATAAGAGAAATTATCGATGTAAAAATAAAAAAAAAAATTAAAAAATCTTAACCCACAAAGTTACGTCATGCCGAAATCACTGCGTTTTGCCAATTTGCAAAATACGAACATTTTTCGAGAGGATAATCACAGGGAGCTGCCGATTGGCACATCGACGTAACACGAGACACGAGCGGCAGTCAGAGAAAAAGCGAAATCGATAAATTAATCGAAAACGAATTTTGGTTTTCCTTGACTTTTTTTTTTCCAAAATTATTTCCTGGCTCTGTATTTTCGCATGAACATTTAATCACAATGAAGACTCACCCCCCCCTTCGCAACGCGGATGCTCCCTTCGTCCTAAATATTTCAAGACGCGATATCAGCCTGACTTGTTTATCCTCAAAACTGAAAACTCAATTGGAATTAAATATAAAACAAATTTTTCTCTTCTTATTCAATAAAATTTTCCAAAGAATTTGCACGCGTCGTCGACCAACCTGCAATATTGAATCACAGGCACTTGTGTAATTTTCTCTACAGGATCCGCGAGGCGAATGCTCTACTAAACAGGGAGAGACACACCGAAACGAGAATTCCGTTACGCAACCGCTTATTAATATTCCAGCATTCAGTTCCTACGTAATAAGCCCGCGTCATAAGTGGAACAAAGCCGCGGCTAACTAATTGCAATCTTCTTATGCAAATATACGAGAGAAAAGGACAAGATCCGGCTGTCCGATAGGACGCGACCCAAGATTGGTCTATGGGACGCTAGAAGAATCAATTTCTCTATCCTTGCCATACAGTCGGTCCACGCTAACTCTTGTTTTATTCTTGCAGGGATACCACGGCCAGGATCATCCAGGACGATGGGTCCCGAATTTCTTCTCCTTCTGTGTAAGTAGACATTTTCTTTTCATTCGTCCACTCTCTCTCTCTCTCTCTTGCTAAAAGTCAATTAAAAGATTCCACGTTCATCACACGTTACCCGAGAAATCTACGCGCCAAATACGGCTGAGAGAGGCCAGAGCTGAAACCAGGCAATACCGGGTGCTCATCTTCGTCCGAAGGAGATCCTGTTGCAGTTCAACCCGGATACCACGTGGGATCGACGTTAGACGTTGTAAACGTTATTAAGAGGATGACCAAGATCTCCTCCAGCTTCCCTATTGTTACTCGTGGCATTAATACTTCCATTTCAGGATCGTGACACTGATAACCCTGAATCCTCGTGCATCAGAAATATATTCAATCAGCGATTTGACATTTCGCTCGGAACCAGCAACTCATCCGTTAGCAGGTAGAAATATTGCAGCGCGATTCTTTGCAAGGTTCGATAACTTTTTTTTGATCCTCCATAAAAACACCTGGACTTTCCTGAAATACTGATCGAACAATTGCGAAAGATCGTTTAACAGCTTTTTTTTTTTTTTTATTATCCTAAGAACGAAGTCAATGCCGAAAATATATTTTCGAGTAAATTCCCAATGGGAATCGGCAAGATTTTGGATCCTCGAGTGTCTCACGAAATTTTGACTTTTTTCACTTACCGCTCCTCGCACTGGCACAAGGATCTTCGCGTCCTTGATCATTGATCTTTATCAATTTTTTTTACATCGTCAAAGGATTACTCACCGATGATCGAAGATGAGTCAATCGTATCTGCCTATAGAAATACGTATGAGCATATATAGGGCACGTGTATCGACCGACCTAACCTGACTGGGGTCAGGTCAGACTCAACCGTAGACTCGGTAGGATGATCGTAGCGCGGTTATGTAATCGCGGATATATTTATTGATAATAATAACAATAATCACGTGTCAGGATAATACTTATGTATTAGTAGCGTCTTCGACTACTATTTGAAAAATATTATTACTCTTCGTGATGCATGCTGATTAGCTGATGAGGTGTGCTAAAAATAGCGTCAATCTTCATCTGTGTAGCAGCGTGGGAGCGACGCGGCATCCTGACAACGTTAAAAGTCAAGGACTTTGTTTTACAATCGGCTAGTGACCTGTTGAGTGCGAATTGATCAGATATATATATATATATATTGATCACGTATAAAATGCATTGTTTCGTACAAAAAGACTTTTAACGGACACTCGTGAACTTTGCGACAGGTCTGGTAAAACCTTTTTTACCGACAGTTGGTAACAACCGCAGCCTAGGTCCATTCTGATCTTGTCCGTTCGATCGGTCAGGTTTCGTTCCGAAATACTGGTCCCAGACTCCTTATCACTTTATCGTCTCTTTGAAGACCCTCGGCTTGATCGCGGACTCCGATCTGAAGTTTGAGATATTTTTGAAAATTTTTTTATCTCGCGCTACACGAAGCAGCAGATGTCCAGCCGGTGAATCTTTATTCGCGCTAATTAATTGCCTTCGGTTAGTTAATGGAAATTACGATTGGAGTCTCTCCCTTGGGGTCACTGCTCGTGCGATTTACTTACGACTCATGGACGGAATGGTTTTTCACCTCGTTCTATTTTCTCATCTGCTCGCGCCTCTTTCTGGGGTCATCGGTCATAATGTCGTCAGTGGGTTTGGAGTCGTAAAAAAGGGGTCACTCGTATCTGAGAGGACCAGATCGATCCTTGTGGTTTGACCGGCCGAATACGAGCACGATGTGTGTGTGTGTGTGTATATATATATATATATATTATATGATCAAATCTACCCGACAAAGTTATGTCACGTTTCCGACTGTCAGTCCGACGTATCGTAAACACAGTCGAGCGCTTGTTAAATTAATGTTCGAAGATCGAGGAGACTGTGGAAGGGAAAGTTGTCGATCGATCGATAAATTCGATTATTTATATTTTATACACGGTGAACTTAGAGTATATATATATATATGTATATTTTTTTTGTACAGCTTCGATACAGCTATGCACTTTGCATATGTCAGTCACAAAGGTGCATATCGCACTTTTAATCAGATTGGGAATAGATCTAGATAATCCTTGATTCTAGGGTAAAAATGTGCGCGATTCTTGGATACCATGTATATTTTTTTTTTTGCCTTGGATTTTTGCATATTTTTTTTCGCTTCGGTTTTTCGCAGTGAGCTCGGACGAGATTGATAAGGAACAATTTCATAGCGATTTTCGTGCATCGAGCGATTTTTATTAACGCAAGTGGCTCGTCGATGCGGATGAATGGCGCAAGATTCTCTCGGAGTCGTAATAAGAGATACTTTGTGGCCGATCGATAAGCTCCGGGAATGGATATCAGGACGACGTATATCGCCATCGAGGGAAAATCCTTTATGTGCGAGAACGTCGAGGGAGGAAAAAAAAAAAAGGTGTCTGATAGGAAAACGTGAGAGGAATTTATTTTTTGAATTCTGGAAAACGTGTGTTACCTTGGCATCTGGCTATTTCGGAGGAAGTAGACTGGACGTGGTCCAAAATTTATTCCCAGCATCTTTGCGAATTTTTTTTTTCTTTTAACTGATTATTATTTACGTTCGATTTATCGATCTTTATTGTATTTCCTGTTTACTGGGTGTAATTGTATTTATGGATACAGGCTATTCACTTTTTGACTTTTTTACGCTGATTCTGAACCACTGTTTTTTAATCCCTTTGTTCGGATCGACCATCTGAATGGCTCTGGACACGCATATGTATACCTTGTATGCCTGTGGCCAATTAATATATTGCTAGAAAATGTTTCGTACAGTTTGTTAAATCGTTGAACGAAGGGACGTGTGTGATTTTTTTTTCGGGGGGGAAAAAAATGGAGTCTCTTCGGTTACAGGTTTCATGTTTTTCTGATGGAGGGAGGGGGACGAATGTGAAATTGAAATTTGCCAAGTAAATTGAATTCGATCTGTACTCGACGAAGCACTTGGAGTCGCGCGAAGACTTCGAGGGCAATTATTAACCGTGTGTTGTATACATTTATACGGTACAACGGAATCTCGAGACGGGGAAAAAAAATTCTTGATTTCAGAAATAAAAAACCAGGACACTCGTGAACGAGTCCGTTGTTCGATTTTGGGTATTCGTCAAAAATTTTTATTATTTCACTAGTGCAATTTACATAAGCAATAGTGCATCGTAAAGCAACGTTCACTTTCACGTTACCCCTTTTTCTCAAAATTACGATTCAGTCTGATGGTGAGTATTTTTTTGGAGTCTGAAAAAAAATTTTCCAAATCCCCATACCAAAGGTTGACTACGTAGCTTTAGCATGGAAGCGAACCATCGATCTGGAAGTGTCGGTAAATATCGTTGCAGGAATCTGCGTTCAAAACCCCACCCTTGTGTACTGATATTTACTATTGACTTACAAATATACTGTATTTTCCAAATATAATCAGCAGACAACATTTACTCGTATAAAGTGTCACTTTTTTTTTTTACGGAGTCACTATAGGATGTCGATATTTAAAAAAAAAATCATTTACTCAATACTGAACGGTGCGTGACGTGTCGTTCGGGACACGTGACGATCATTCATCCCTGGCAGCGTTCGCAAATTGCACCGATCTGTCAAGGACCCAGTTAGGTGATACTGATTGGTCTCACGTAATCAATCACAGAGCTTGTACAGTCCGGTATATCGTCCTTCTTGATCCTTCCACTTGGATCATCTCAATGTCAGTCGTCAGCGACTGTCCCGATTATTCCTGTGACGAATTGGACATTTTTTTTTCAATGGATCAATCTGATGGATGGATCGATGGCTCTTGTCATTTTTCTCCATGATGGAAATACACATGTATACGTATACGTATAGCCAGTCCAGATGAAAAACGATCGATCGCATGTAAAAGTCCTGTATACTAAATAGCGAAAATTCCATGTGAATCGTGCTTAAGGAATTTTATTGCTCGGATGATCGGGAGTAACATTTTGCTTGGAATATACAGAGCTCAGGTGCCATGCTTATTGATTAGCACCCGAGTGCCAGAGTGCATCTAGCACTTGAGTCTTGATTAACGCCAGGAATAGCATTTGGCATAATTATGCCTGCAAGGTAATTCGAGTCTGTTGAATAACCCGTAGCTTCACATTCGAACTGTCATATTGGTTGACCCGTGGGAAAAGCTCGACGCGCTGGATCGAACGTCAAAGCTCGCAGTGCTTTTCGGTCAGTTCATATTTTCTGTTCGCTACGATACTTCGCTGCGGGTTTAATGGAAGTCGAGTGTAGTTATTGCACGCAGCCTGGGGGAGGGGGGGGAGTCAGGCCTGCCAATATAAAATCCACTGCGCTCCCTAGGCGTATCCTGACTTTTGGACGTTTTGCGAAAAAAAAATTTTTTTTTACCTAAATTCTCAATCGAATTCACGACTTAAGGAAATTTTTCAACGAATTGAAATTGTAACAAAGTCAAAATTATTTTCAAAACTTAACTCTGTCGTACCGATCGACTCTGTTGAACTTTACATCGACACGCATCCCTGTGAATTTTACAAATAATTTGCGATCTGCAAGTTTTCGTCTATCGAGAAAGCACCGGTCGCAGTTGCCCAAGAACGTAACGTCGTGTGTTCGTAAAGCGACAAATATGACGACTGCTGACTTTGTAAGCGCAACCGGGATTATCAGAGAAATTTGAAAACGTCAAGTTTGAAGGGAACGGAGAGAAAAGGCTGTCCTAACGGGATTCCTTTGTTTTCCGACAGCCACCTCGGTTCTCGAGGAGTAGCAGAAATTAATCTACACCTCTCGTGCTCCTCGGGGTTAATTGGAAATGCGACAGGCTAACGGGAAGCGGGTGGGGGGGAGTGGGGGGAGGCGACAGAAGGGCAGGAAGGCTGCGACATGCCTGTGATCTAATTACAGCCTAAATAGCTCGCGCCAGTTAATCAAAAGGCTGTCGGGCGTCTCGACGCCCGCGTCTCCTCCAAAGTGCCTGTGACATTCGGTTCTAGCCTCTTGCAAGGTCCCGGTGTCCTGCGTCGATTTGCTTCTTTTTTTTCACACAGGCTGAACCACTGTCATCCCTGCTGGACAAAGAAAGGATTCCGTCGCTGACTGGGGGAGCATCTTCCCTTTTGTGCTTCACGACGAGGAAACGGAAGGCGAATCTTCTGTAGTCAAATGGACTCGATGGGAGATTCTAGCCGCGAAGATACGAGAGAGCGTCTTCAAAGATTACCTTGGAGCTCTTTCTTCTTGGGCTTTTCTCTCTTTTCCTTTCTTGTTCCTTCTTTTATTTTTTTTTAACGCGTTTACAGATCTTCGCTGGATGAAAGGACTTAGCTTAATTGCTCGCGAGCACCAAATTTTAACGACGTTTCTCCTTTAATTAGCCGCGCTTTAATATAGGCACTTTTTTTTGTGTATTTCAGGCGCAGCGGCCAGCCTGGCTTTGGGTCATCGCGGAACAAAGGTGAGCAATTTTTCTGGTTCTTTTTTTCTTTTACCGCCTTCCCGAGAAATTTTAACCGGCGTTTTATCTCCGTCGATTTCCCTTCCGCTTTTCCTTCTCTCTCTGTCGCACACCAAAGATTCATAGGACTTTGGATGTTCAAGGTAAAGACGCCACCCGGTATATGTTTTCACTATTTCTGGCTTTGCGTCCCTCGCACTCCCGTGACACAGGCATAACCTTTCGAGCGAAGACTTTTCTTTGCGTCGTTGGGCGTCGCGACGCTAATTGGAAGGAGTCTGCATTACTTGTTGGCGTTTAATGCCTGGCCTTCGGGTGCCTTCGGGTGCCTTCGGGTCTCGCTCGATCGTCCTCAGATGTCTGACCGCGGGCGGATGATCTTGCTCGAGAGTGCCAGGTAGCTCGAACTTTTTCCATTAAAAGTTCCGCGACTCCCTTAATACTAAATTAGCAAATTAGCTCGCGCGCGACCAGTCGCAGTCGAGACCGATTCGTACGAAGGTCCGAGAAATTTCTAAGAGCCTCCTAACCCTTTTCTCCGGAATCGGCAGGCATTTACAATTCCGTTGGGTCCTCGTGCGCGTGTCCGATCATCGACAGGTCCGATCAATGATCAGACCACTTGGTACCATTCGCGTTGCCCACTTCCTGCCAGTTTGCCATCAGCCAATCGAATTTAAAAAATGCTTCCGATTCATAGCTGCGTCGAGTTAGAAAGTTCTCGAAGCTTCGAGATGAAATTGCGAAAAGTCACTAATTCACCTTCGCTCGCTACTTTTCCCCTTGAAAGACCCAAGAACAAGAATCCTGACTCACGGGTCTCTCTTTCTTTCAATGCGCAGCCGCTATAGAATTAACCCGTAGATCCAGAATCCTCGTGTCCAGAACAAAAGTGACTTTAGTCTATGAAAACCTGAACCAGCTCAACTGCGCGGCAACGTAGCCGCGCAGCAACCGCCGCCGTAGACCCGATCGTAAATTATCTCAAGAGCGAGAAGCGTCGAGTTTCCGGCGGATCCCATCAGATTGGCAACACAATAGGATATTTCGTGATGCAACGTCATTATGGAAAGGGGATTCTTCCCCAGAGCGGAGCCAGCAGGCAGAAAAGGCACGCAGTCGAGAGCGAGACAGGATGAACGACGTAGACAGGGTAGCGAGCGAGATAGCGATGTGGAGGGGCGTCGCGACGTCGACGCCCTCCCCCACCCTCCCCACACTACAGAAGGAACAAGGGAAGGAAGGATATGCTGTCTGGCAAAGAGACGGACAACGGACAGACCCCTGGAGCTGGATGGACTGAAGAGGGACTCGATTGCGGATGACATAACCTAAAACTCAAACGGAATCCCGTTACGGAACAGTGCGTACTTGAGAAGGAGGCTTGTTGATAAGATAAAGTGAAAGAGAGAAGGAAGACTGTTGGAACCGTGGCGCCAGGTACTTGAGTCGATCGAGGATAGGATGCCGGAAGAATGTCGCCTCGCGGGACGAGGACCTCCCCCCCCCCCCAATCCAGTTCGACGCGATATTCCTGACACCGGTACTCATTGTTCTTCGTCACCCAAAGAAGCGATCGAGTCGTCCCCGTAAGGTGGCGATCTTTGTCGCTCCGATGAAAACGCAATTCCGTCCTTGGGACTCCGTCACTCATCGAATACCCAAAATCGCAGCTGCGAGAGACCTTAAGAACTTTTCGCTTCAATCCCCCCCCCGTTCCTGCGGAGTCGGAGTTTCCTTGCGAGAAACCAGTGACTTTGTCGCTCTGCCAGCGAATACACGAGTCGCCTTGAGTTTCCAACGAACCGCGTAAAATCGTTTCCCATCTCTCGCGGCTCATTAAGGACGCGCCGACGCGTAAGTAGGAAGAGAGTTTGTTAGACTTTTGTAAGCGACTCCTCCTTCGAGGATCCTTGAGATTTTTTTTGTTGTTGTAAGATCAAATTACGTATCGTCTAGGAATATACAAAGCTGATCCACGTATCCACCTCGAACAGGTAGACGTACGTGATACGTGTGCGAATACGTGAATACGCGGGACAGGACGTTATTCAACGTAACTTTTGCGCAATTCCAACCGCCCTTGCAATTCCGATACGTAGTGCATGCCAGTATAGTGCAGGTTAGATGCACAGTCCAGGGACTGAGTTTACCTGCCTTTATTTTCTTCATGTATATATATATATATGTATATGTATATTACGAACTGTACACACGTACATATATTTTAGGTAACGTATTCACGGAGCCATAACCGTTTCAATTTAACAACCGTTTAAGTCATATTTCACGCCGTGTGGATCCGCTTAACGTTACGCTACGTACGTTCTGAATCATTTCTGGAAAAATGTTTCCTCGCCGCAATTCCAACGGTCGAAATTTACCTTTGATAACTCGACGGTCTTCAGGTACGTTCGTAACGCGATTCCTGTCGCCTTGGACTCGTCGCTGGGAGCCTCGACGAAATTGCACCCGGTGACCTTTGACCTTACTTAGGTAACGTCACAATATGCTCCGATGCTCGAGTCCTTGAAATCCCAATAGATCATTTTTACGAGGAGACAAGACACGTGTCACGTCCCGTATGACTTATCGCGTGTCTTCCCCCCATTATTTTCTAGCTTGATACCGTCTTTTGATTCGCGACACTGATACACGTCGCTGGGGTCTGATCGGTACCGATCATTAGTTCAGGAAGCAATTCAGGGACGTATTGCGGTGGCGCATAGGGGGCCTTCGCTTCTACCTTCAACTTCGGCATACAGCCTGTGCGATTTTGAACGCTTTCGGGAAGTTTAATCAAAGTTTGACTGCCGGTGCAGACGGCTCCTTGTTCTCCTGCTGTTAGAGGAATCTAGTGACGTCATTTGGGGATACTGACTTAACGATGTATTTCGCACGCTACTATCCCACGTTGTCCGTTAATCGTACGCGCAGTCATATTTCGTCGGGCAGAGTCACAGGTGAGAAAAAAAAGAATCAATGCCAATCAATTGAATTTGATCATCGACGGGAATCGCACGGACGTAGATGACGAATCGCATACGAGTTATCTTTGCCAAACGTAACGTCTGCATCGAGGTAAATATAAATTGGCACATTTGCCAAGCATCTGTCGGCCTTTCGCTTTAGGCCTTGATCTCCTCCTAATTAGACTAGAGGGAATCTCCGTCGATAGAAATGTGAAGGTATCTCAACGAGATCCTCGTCTTACAGCATCCCGGTCCACAGCGTGGGCAATGCCGATCGATCTCAAAGCGTAAGATCAGATTATTTTGGTACGTCGAGACGAGGATTCGGAAGGAACGAAATTTCGTGGATACTGAAAATTTGTAGGACTGGTTCTGCTATTTCACGCAGGGGGGGCAGCACAGTCGTTCTTGTCGTGGCTAAGGGCTAAACCACGTGGGCAATTACGTTACCTACGAAACTCAATGTCCCGAGGCAGCTTGTCCCCGCGCTCTGCTAAACTTCGCCTTGATAACGTTGAAATGTTTAATTATGCGGGGGACAAGTTGCGGTTCGTCGGGGAGCGGCAAACGCGCGCTAGTTGCGCTTAGATTTTGCGAAATTTCCGCCAATTATTATGCAAGCTTGTCGCTGGATTTATTAGAGGAGCAGCAAGGGGTTTTCTCAATCCTGGACAAACATTGAGCTCCCGGTAGATAAATGGTCTGTGCCGTGGAGAATATTGGAAAATTGATCGAACCAGCCAGAGGGGGGGGGGGGGGGGCACGGGGGAGGGGTAGGTAGAAGATTCCGCTAGTTCGCAGAAAGCTTTTTTGCATTTTTGCAACAAGAGCGTGTAAAGTGTATTATAAAATATTCGTAGTTACGTCGTTAGGTGGAAAAAAGTTTGCCGAGAGAGATTTATGTATATTGAAAGAAAAAAAAAAAAAAAAAAATTAAAAAATGCAGAAAAAGAAAAAACGATCGATATAACGGAGCAAGAAGCAAAAGGGAAACAGGTATACGCGTTAGGGTGGGTCGAAGGGATGATACAGGGGTTGGCGAGGGGGGTTGAGGAATTTGAAGCGTCAGTCGGCGTAAGGCGCCTGCCGGCAGTAACGTATGAGACGCGGCCGTACGAAGGGTTGCCTATCGTCAAGGGTTCGGAACTCGAAAGAGGTTGAGTCGGACTGGAAAAATTTAACGTATTTTACAGGGAATCGGGATATTTACTGACACCTTGTGCTTTTAGCGTTCCGAGTGCTAGCAGTCGGGTATAGCGTTGCGCCTGACGGAACATGGAAATTCCATTAGAAATTGCGGGAGGGAACCGACCGGATCTCGAGATCTGCCGAAAGAATTTTCCGAACATCGATTGCTAAGGGAATAATTGGGTTGGGCAATTAAATCGTAAAATCTAATGAATCGATGGGCTTAATTTTCCTCGGTCAGAGGGAATCGCTCGGTTGAGCTCGTGGTTGAAAAAATTCGAGGATTGGTGGTTGGGGGCCGAAAGGGTCGACTAAAAAAAAAACTGGAGTTGCTGGCTGAAGAAATTATCGTACTGCCCCCGCAACTCCGGGAAACGATTCCGAGAGCAATTTTCGGACGAATCGAATTTCCGTTCGAAGTAACGAAATAACGAAGTTCCTGCATTTCATGGGTAGTAGATATAGCCCCGTGTAGCACTGGAATTGCCTTTCACTTTCGTATTGTTCGCGCGATCGACGGAATCGACGTAATCGAATCCATTGATGGAAACGAAAGAGGACAGAGATTTTGAATTTAAAGAATCGGCAATTTCTCAATGCAATTATCCTGCGGCGAAACAGCGAAGTCTACGAACGGACTAATTAACTTTTGGCTACGCTAATGAACTCCGAGCGGGAAGCCAGATTGGAGTCTGAGGCGAACGGAAGTGGATCCTCAAGGATTCCCAGGAGCTCCTTGGATAGGTCAGACGCGAAGTGTTCCTTGATTAAGTCGGACGATCCTGTGTCTCCGCCTTCCTCGATCTTTCAGGACTTCCGGTTCAAGGTGAAGCTTCGAAATACTTTTACTTCGAACTCATCGCGCATTCGTCGAATTTTATTCGATGTGCAACGATCGACCAATTGACTGCCGACTCGAAAGGCACTATATCTATGTATATCAATTTAGCGACAGTTTTACGATATTCGACGCGCTCCGATGGAGATGCATGGTACCAGGGAATTGTAGCGATGGGCAAAGATCGATCGCTATGCAATTCCCTCGTCAGACAATTCCAGGGATAAATCGATCGACGCTCGTATCTCTTCGGGTTATTCTACCGTAAGGAAATATTACCGTTAACTTTCGAGAACTTTTCCGTGATAAGTGACGTTACTCTACATGGGATATATGTATATATATATAGTACATATATATATATATATATATACACATAGAGAGAGTATACCTGGGAATTCTCTGCAGTTTTGTTTCCGGTGATACGAGAAATAAAAATTAATAAGATATTCCGCGAGATATTTTCCCTTTATTGTCTTACGTAATGGTTATCTTATCAGTTATCACGTATCGCCCCCCCCCCCCACCCCCCCTAGTCATTTTCCACCAGATGACGCTATCGCTCCATACCAGCCGTAGAGCCTCGTAAATTCTTACGATCCATTAACACGATCCCACTGATCCTTATTATTCGTTATATTCACTCCGTGACTCTAGCCACGTGATACCAGCAGCTCGTATTATAAAATTGAGTCTGAGCGTATGCAGCTAAATGGGCACTCGGAAATTTCACATCGAACGGCAAATGACGTTTTACCGTTCTCAATGTCTAATCTCGATGCTTCCGTTATCGTAGCTATTACGTTCCTCGGTTTCCTCGCTATTACAATTATTCGAATATTCTCCGTTAGAGTTGCTTGATAAGGTGGAAGGAAGCTTTTGAAAATGACGCGTCTTCGTATTATGGATTCTTGTTCGGTCTGAAGACGATCCTTGTTAGGTATAATTCTGAGGAGTCTACACTGATTGCTCATTGCTCATTTCTTGTTGCAGACGTCGCACGAGGAGGAGAGGGCGCGGCTTCCGGAATTTCTCACGGAATTGGATCTGGCAAGTCTGGAGGCCTCGGAGGAAGACGTGGAGGCGCTGAGGAAGATCGTCAAGAGATTGGCCCCTGAGAAGAATGGCGAGTACCAAGTGTATCAAGGTTTAATATCCTATTCACCACGATTCCAGCGATTCTCGATTTCCTAGTGGAGACTCTTGTAACGAATACGTTTCTTCTTAGTTTTCTTCGGCAACGAGGACCTCCTTAAGGAGTGGCTGAAAGGAGCGGGTACCTTACGCAGTTGATCCGATCAGCGTTTTTGCACGAACATTTTTCAATTTCATTCTGTTTGTTGCGTTCAAAGAATTTAGTGAAAATTGTGCACGCGCGTTTGGTAGCTTTATTTGATTATCTTGAAATTGTGAAATTCCTTGGGTTTTTTTTTGTATAGAAAATTTTTGTACACGTATAGAATCTTTTTTTTTCATTGTAGCTTAGCATTTTTTTGGATGATCTTTATTTCACGTTTTTCTTTTTGACTTGCTCGTGGTGATTGGTTATTTTATTTTACACTGTTTCGTTGGCCTTGTTTATTCATTTGTTTGCGCACGCGTAACATCGTTTGTTCTTTTGGTCTGTCACGAGTCGTTTACCTTGTAGGAGTTATGGGACAACCTGGTGTCGACTTTCCAGTATTAACGACGATTCCACGCACTGCCTTTAGCTGTCGCGGATTGAAAGGCGGATATTACGCTGACTTGGAGACAAATTGTCAAGTAAGTTGTACAAGAATCTTGTATCCTGGTTGTTGGCTTCCGGTACGAAAGTATTGGTACACGTATGGACATTTTTTGCACGCTTTTGAAAATTTCGTTTAATTAATATAGAAAAAAAAAAAAAAATCATGAAGAGTTCAGGATACTCGAAGAGGATCGAATCGTCGAACGTAGACGTAAAAGTGAAGAATGATTTATTTTCTTTGTAGGTTTTCCACATTTGCGACAGCGGACGAAAGATCTCGTTCCTCTGTCCCAATGGCACCATCTTCCAGCAGTCGCAGCTGATCTGCGACTGGTGGTTCAAGGTGGACTGCGGCAAGTCGGTAGAACTTTACGAGCAGAGCGCCGAGCAGTTGGCCCAAGACGAGAGGAAGCGCGCTGAGGTCAGGAAGATGAACTCCGAGTTCCATCGAGCTGCTGGATCCGACGACGGTCGGGGGTCTCATCGTGAGAGCCAGAATTTCAATTACAACGGCAGACAGAACGGACGGACCAATCCGTTCGGACAGTCGGCTAATGGACCGAATCAGCTGAAATCTGATGAACAGGGTAATAAATCTGATGAACCGTTCGGCCAGAATTATCTCTTCAAGGCACAGTCGAGCGGAAGACCTGAAACCGGAAACGGCCAGGCTGGGGGAGTCGCTGGGAATTACCATCGGAACGAGGAGTCACAGTCGTCGAGCGACAACTTCAGCAGCTACAATGGGAACTCGGACGACTATCGATCCAGACAGCAGAATCAGCTGGTCGAAGGTCAGAATGGCAAGGCCAACCAATTTGGCGATTACAACCAGAGAAACGGGAACAATCAGAATGCCCAGAATTATTACGGTTCGTCGGTGGATCAAAACGAGCGACAAGACCAGAAGCCGAATTCGAGGAGCTCGAAGTCTAGAATTATTTCTGGGAACAACCTGAGTTCACCGGTACAGAGAGTAACGCCGCTTTACACGGAAACGACGACCTTCCGCACAACCACCGGAAATCCGGTTAAGGAATACCAGCAACTGGCCGAGAGCGCAGCTTTCGCATCGAGCAGAGGAAATCGTTACAACAAGGCGTACAGTTCGAATCAGTTTAACAATTTCTACACGAATCGCGTACCGAGCACCGAGAATTTCCAGCGGGAGTCCAGCACCGCGCTTCCTGGCAAGGAAATAAATGGACGGCCACTGTTCGGGGGCCACCCTGGGATTCCTGCTTATCCGTTTCCCACATTCGCCCCAATTTATAAGCCCCGCACGACCACCACTGCTGCCAGCACCGTGTCTGCCTATGAAAATCAGCCCCAGACAACTACCCAGAATCCATATTTAGCGGGTAACAATTATTACGGACAAGATTCGCTGAGCCAGACCACGTACTCGAGTTTGGATACAGTCACTGCTACTCCGTATCCAAAGAGTCTGGACGCGCAGGCTGGTACAGAGACTCTGGCCTCTTATGGGAATTCGGAAAATCATCAACGGAGCACTGAAAATCCGGAAGCGCGTAAGGACGAATCGGGGTCGGCGAGTCCTTCGACTCAACGACCCTACGTGAACACCGAGACTTACAGGCAAAGTTCGGTAAACGACGAAACCACGAGGGTCCTTGAGAATAGGAAAAACTCCAGCGAGGATTCAGATACTTTCAGAGATTACAACGAGGCTTCGGGAGCATTTTCAACGGCGCGACCCTATTCGAATACCGAGAGTTATCGACAAGACGCCGTTACATTGAGTACGAGTGGCGATAACGTAGCGCAGAATTCTCGCGAAAAGTCGAACCCGCAAACAAGTTTGGTTTACCACGAGAATGCATCTTCCACGAGTTCCGCTACGGAAAAATCATCCGAACCCGAAGGAAACGGTCAATGGAGCGGCGAGCCCACGTCCTCGACGAAGGACACGCTGGCCACTCGGCAGGATTATCGAGCAAACGCGATAAGCGCTTCTACGGAAAAGCCTTTCAGAGGCACGCAGAGTTATCAGGATGGTACCGTCACTTCTTCAACCTCCAGTCCATATGACAAAAGCTTTACGTACAGACAGGGCAAAATATTCTCCACGCTCGGGCCTTATGTTCCATTCACGAAGAACTACGCTTACACCACGACCACAACAACAACGACACAAAAGCCACCGGCCTACACTGCCACGGTACCAACCTACAGCTCCACTGCATCCATTTATAGAAACGCAGAGAACAATTTGGTGACGCGAGAGCGAGGAAATTATTTACCCACGACTCGGTCCAGAGCGACTTACTTGCCTGAAAAGACCACAGAGACACCTGCCTATCTGCCAAATAGCTTAGGATTCGAACGGAGACCACTCGAGGAACGAGAGCACGCTATCGACATGCTGCACTCCCTTCAGGACTTGGACGGTACTACCGGTTTTAATAGACACAATAATAATAGTAACAGCCGCTCTGGATTAAATATTCCAGCTTCGTCTGGACCGGCCACTCTGCATTCTCTGGCATTATATTTCGCCACAGCCACTGATAAATTTGAGTCCAACGAGGCAGAAGTCGACACTGCCGTTAAAATCGAGAGTAAAGGTAACGTGGACGATAAGCCAGTTCAGAAGAACAGCAGCAAGAACAACGCTGATCTGCCGAAAACTTTGTTGACCGAGCACACGATAACTTCCTACACGGAATTATTTAATCTTAACAATGCTCTGGACAACGGTACCAGTACGGAAAATCGTTTTGGAGAACCCGGCGTGGAGGATGACGCCAGCACGGAGAACGAAAACGATCTGGATCTTCAGCAGAGCGAAGGTCCATTGAGCGGGGCCAGGAAGTCGAACAACACGAAGCTCCGTGAGCTTGCTCAAGTGTTCACGCATGCCCTGTCTGCCTATCTTCAGGATCCTGATTCGTTCAAGAAGGTCCTTACCGAGATCAGACCTACGGAACCTCCTCCCAGTTCCACCAGCGACGAGGTCACTGAAACAACAACCTTCTATCCGACGACGTCCGAAGATTATTCGTCGGTCACCAAGGAGAAGGACGAGGTCCTGGATTTTTCAGACGTCACCAAGGCTTCCAGAAGGCGACGACCCACGACACCGTATCCCACGACCACTCAGAATTCCAACTTCCCTGGGGAGACCACTTATCAGACGTTGTACACATCGACAGGAGACCACTACACCACTTCATCCGATAACCAATATCCCACCGCTTCCCCAGCTCTCGCGACCGATGTATCATTCAAGGATCCTCAAAAGGGCTACTACGGATCTCCCGAAGAGCCTGCAGGAAATTCTTTCGCCTTCGAAGTAAATCATGCCTTCGGAACACCCAACGACAATGGAATTCGCAACTATGATAAGGTACCTACCGGTCCCGTGGACCCAACGGGTCCAGATGGAACGTCGACCCAGTATGAAAATTATTTTCCTACCGGATCCTCGTCATCCAGTGTAAATAATCGATTCGGTGGTTTCCAGAATAATTCCATCAACACCCCGGAACCTTATGGGAAATACGTTAAGCCTTTCGATGCGACTCCCATAAGCGACAATTACGTGACATCGTCCACCCCCAGTTCCTACGCAGTGGGCTCGCCGGTCCAAGTGAATCTTAAGACCCTGTCCAGTGACCTACCCAATGACGAATTGACGGCTCCGTTTTACGACAGCTACGACGATCCCGGAAACGGCGTTACTCCACGTGCATTTGACGCAGACGTGTCCAATAGTCTCGCGGCTGGTACTAGAACGAGTTCCACGACTCCCCTATCGAGAAAGAGCAGCCAAGGATCATCGGGCAGGGAACCGCTGAGAATAAATTATTATGATACGACTGCATCGCCATGGAGAAACAAAGAGGAGTCTCTTGTGACGGCAGGGAGTCTCCATACAAACTACAGGAACAGATACAACGAGATCACGACAGAGAATTCAAAGGCAACGGAGACTCCGTCGATCTCATCAGCCACCCTGGGGCAAACTGTAGAGCCCATTACGTCAACCAGCACAGCAGAGACAACGGCTCGTACTGAAACTATCGTTCAGGATCTACCAGTGACAACAATGCAAAGTAGCGGAAGTACCCACAGCTACACGAGTCAGACCGTGGATGATCATTGGACTTCCTCGCCGACCGTAACCAAACTTTGGGAGACAACGGTTTACCTTGATCCGAATCATATCAACAATGGTTTGACATCGGACAATAAGATGGATGAATCAACTTTGGACTCAAGTGCGACGGAGTCCGTGGAGTACGGTACCACGCCGTCGCCAAAGGACAGTCCCGTGACTGGTGCCACTGACGGGATAACAGCTCAGAGTTACAACAACGGCGACTCTTCGACAACTTGGAAGTGGACTGGGAGCGGTAACGATTCTCCAACTACCTTCACGTTGCTGCCAACTGCCTACGGGAAGGATGTCACCGGGACACCAACCCCAACCTACACTACACATTCGAGTATCACGACCACCATAACATCCTCGGTGTCCTCGACGAACGCTGCACCCAAGGACACCAGGGCGCCGTCGGCTCTGCCATCGAGGATCAACGAGCACGCGTTTAACGTGACCGAGAACGAGATCGTAAAGGCCCAGGAGATGTTTGGTAACTTGAACGCCAGCAGCTCCAACACCTTGATGAGAGTAATGAAGCAGGCTGATAATAATTCAACAGTCAGGCAGCTGGTCTTGCTCCTGATAAATCATTGCAATGGACCCGCGAACAAGACCACGGAACAGGAGAAGGAACAGTTGCTGAACGCTCTGTTGAGGATGCCCGTTAACGAGTTCAGCCAGGAGGAGTCTACGGAAATTCTTTATAGCTTGAACAGGCTCAATCTTCCAAACGGCAGGTCAAGAGTTTCCATGAGGTCAAATACCAAATCCCAAGGTCGGACACCTGGCAGAGCTGGCACGACTACAACCACGTCCAGCACACCTCCTATTACCACTTTCAGAAGTAAAGCTCGTAGAAGGTTCAAGAGCACTACGGAGAGTCCTGCTTCGCTGTCCAGAAGATCTGATGACGTTTACTCGGTAGAAGCAAAGAATTCATTGCCATTGGTATCGGAGTCAGCATCCGATAACAGAGCCCTTGAGCTCCTTAGATCGCTCTACGCGATAGCGGCTAAATGGGGCTGAGTGTCCTTGTCATCAGGAATCATCAGATTACGTGCTAGCTGTCAGGTTCCATTATTATCGATTACTTAAAATCGTTATCTACGTTCGTTCGCATAACGGGACACTGTACGTTTCCTTCGCGCCAAAAGGAATTTTCGGACTGGACTGTAAATCGGTG
>JARQSV010000341.1:315097-325774 GCA_030142285.1 Calameuta idolon | reverse complement strand
ACGTTCGTTCGCATAACGGGACACTGTACGTTTCCTTCGCGCCAAAAGGAATTTTCGGACTGGACTGTAAATCGGTGGATCGAATGAAAAATTTCATCGGCTCGAATATTTGACCCCCAGGATACGTCAAAGCGAATCCACAAGCACGACGAGACTTCATGACGTGGCTATCGAAAATTAAACGTTTAAGAAAATTGAACGGCCGGTGGCTGTAATTTTAGAATTTTTACTGAGGATTAAGTTTTTCTGTTTTTTTTTTCCTCTTCTTTGTCTGCCCTTCCACTCTTCTCTGGATCCGATAAATCTTACTATATCGTGCAGCCGTGCAATAAGAGATTCATGATATATTTATAAATGTATAGTTTGTTTCGTTATTGTATAATATTATCGTTAGTCCAGGGGATACCTATGATCAGCGGCGAATTCAGAATAAACTTTAGCAAAGCTTCGCTCAGCCAATCTAATTTATCCCCTTCGCGACGAAGCCCATTAAATAATTTATTGATCGGAGTGGATCGAGCCTGTCGGGCAAATCGCGAATGGATTATATAAAAGATATATTAAAAAAAAAAAAAAAAGCAGAAGAATCGCGCGAGATTATATTTTAGAACATCGGTGTTGGTAATACTCTTTTCTGTTTGGGTATTTCGAAATTGCCAATTGGATTGGAGCTGTCGCTCGAAATCAATCGAAACGCCCAGACTTCCAGGCGCTGGAACGCGTGTGCGAAGTTATTACGTAGATAATAATTGAATTTATGTAAAATATGTTTGTACAGTATGTGAATAACATAATAAACAAGGGTTTTGTTAATAATTCATCCGAACATCCTCCCGGATCGTTCTCCGCCGATTTCGCGTTGTCCTATCGGAGCTAAACACCGAGGAACCTAAAACCCGGCATCCCAGCAATTCCTTTCTTGACTATCGCCTACATGATATTTCTGACGCCGAGGACATTCGCTTACTCACGAACGAGCCTATGGAGTCGAAGTCCTCGCGAGGAATCTTGCAAAACTATGCAAGGACGTGGATCGCTAAGATGCATCACGATTATGCCAGTTGAGAGCGTTGAAAAATAAAATTGCTATAACGGACGGGGTCGATCTGCCATGAGGTTGCACGTGGACGATTCGCCATGGAATAGCCATGACGACAAGAGCGTCATACGGTTAAAATTTTGTCGGACTGCAGTCGAGCCGATAATAGAAAATGCACTAAAAGTGCATCGCCTTGGATGCGAAGTTGGACGGGACATAAATTAACCGTAAAAAGTATCCCTGGAAAATTGGCTAAGGATGATCTTGCACCGAGCAATGAATAAAAGATAACGTTGGACGTTTGCAGATCCAGAGATTTTCTAAAAGGAGAGATCGAACGCAGTCGGACAAGAACGGGATGCTGCGGCAGGATCTAGGGTGGTTAAATATGGGATTCGGGATTTAGGTCTCGCGGAGGATCTAGAGTTCGCGAAGTTCTGGCTCCACGTAACGATCGACTCCCGCCCCTCCTATTGATAAACGCCTCCGAATCCGCCTTAAACTTAATTGAGCCCGGAGTTGGCCAACTCCTGTAACCTAACCGCACGGCCGGCATATTGTGCGGGTATCGTGGCGCGATTGCATCAACTCCGACCTTTTCCTGCCTCGCAGCAGTAGAGCGCAGAGATAATTGTAGACTGGAGAGCAGAGCAGAGCCCGAGCGATCTACACGAAGAGGAGCTGGTAGCAATAAGGCGGTAGCTGGTGCATCGGGACGCTCTTGGGTTAGGTTAGGTTAGGTTAGACTATAAGCAATATAGGCACGAAACAAGATACACACGTCTTTATTTCATTTAAATGCGCGATGGTCGCAGATACGGATCGCTGCTTCGTTTCAATTAATTGCGATACGCCGTCGTTAGCTAAGGTGGCTGTGCATGCGGGAATATATTCGTTTCCCGATTCCATCTGCCTGGGCTGTGCGATGATTAAGCGCAGTCGGTACGGCAGGATGCGATTTTGCAAGGTATCCTCCAGCGCCATGTACGGGACAGGCACGTATCGCTTCACTCTCGAATTACTGGCATTTTCATTATACATGTATCGCCTTAAGGAAGTCACCCGTAGTTTCCATAAAGAAATACGGTGAAAGAGGTCGGCGCCTCCTTATGTAAGTTCGATAACCAAATAGAGAGATCCCAGTAATTTTCGATATTCTTTAATTCCTAGATCCAACGGGATGCAAATGTCAGCGTGGAGTATTTTCACGAAATTTCCTATAGGTCGAGTGGTGACATTTTTATGAGAAAAGTATAATCAGGGAATCGTTTCTTTAGGAATTATAGAGAAATCGGTTTCATTTGTCTCGTATGAAATACCGATGGAATCTATGTACGGTACGACTATGTGTGTCCTGATTGGACTTTGTGTTCGTCCGTTTCTGCACTAACGTAATTCAAAGGTAATTCAAACGGAAGAAGAAGGTGTTCGTTTACTATGTCGTTCGCTGATCCGATCTAGGGTCAAAGAGCTAACCTGGTAACTGTGGCTACATAACGATCGCGAAGACGATCGGAGGCTCCGGATCGTTAGAGGCTCCACGCGATGACCGTTCCCCGTCGAGCTGAGGTAGATAATTCTTTCGAAATGGTCCAGGTCGTGTGGACGAATATTTTTTCTATAAAAGTCACTAGATTCATTTGTTAGGGTTGGCAATTCTCGAGGAATCGAAGGAGTCCACGCGGGAGTCGCTGATCATCCTGATCCGGTTAAGAGGATCGTTCGAGCGATCCTATCGCGATGTTCCTGTCTCGAGGCTGGAAGGATTGGAAAGACCCGAGATACTAAAGAGACCAAAAAGAAATGGCTAACTGGGACTAACCGGCACGATGTATACGTAGTGGATGGATACCGATGAATCGTGGAGAAAGTCGCTGATTCTTTAGCTCCGTCTCACCAGGACTAGGATCACTAGGATCGGTACGTCCCATAGTTGCGCCAGTCGATCAATTTACCTAACGTGCATTTTCAGGCGAATCGGCCGATCCCTGTAGTAATGGCGACCACTCTGCGACCGATCGATCGGAGAAGGATCGATCGATCCGACAGGTACTACCAATCAAATTGGATCGATCAGCTACCGTAAGAGTAAGATCGGTAAGTATATTCGAAGACATTCGATGGTTCGTGATCGATGTATCGATCGATTGGAAGTATCGGTAATAATTTTTCAAAGACACAGCCGTCTACATGAGTGATCGGTAGAAAAATTTTTCCAATCCCACGTGTTACGATGTCATTAAAATTTCGTGCTGGATTAGTAATTTTAAATCATTCTTGATTGACCTTTTCGTAAGGCCGATCTGTAATTGAGCGTTACCTTTGGGTGAATCTTCCCACGATCAGGGCCATTAATAAAGGCAGTCGATCATTTAATAAATCCACTTAATTTATCTTGGTGTGGCTGTTACCGTCGGCTCGAGCTATTTATTATTATTTTTTCGAAAAAACTAAGAAAAACCTCAAGACCGTCGGACCTTACGAGCCGTACGAAATATCGTCACGCTCGATTAAAAGAGAACCTGATTCGAGTGCCTTTGATCGGCCAATCGCCCAACTCCGGCTGCCTCGATTAAATAGGGTCTCGCAATCTTCCTCAAACGTTACGACTTACGACGTGGCGCTTTTACGCTACCGCCGAGTGATACCAACTTGATGGATGATTACGTGAAAATGTTTAATGCCAATCGAATGGACCAATCGATCTTTTCATCTCGTATTGGAGTAACGTGGAATGAGGCAATATCGTATTATAAGAAAGTATTATTCTAATAATTATTAAATTGTGATTACCATTCTGACACCTTCGTGCACGCAAGGTCTTATCCTGCCTGACCCGACCCAACGAGAAAAATGGGGGAAGGGGGAGGGGGGAGGGATCTTAGCTCACGTTAACCTCACAATACGATCATCGACATCTTTGACGTAATATGTAATTTATATATATATTTTTTTTAATTCTATTCATTTTGCAATGCCTCCGGTTATTCTTGTAAAAGCCATATTCGATTTTCTTGCAGGAACTGTTAATTTTGAAATTTACTCAAACTACTGTAGTATACCGAGTAACTGATTAATTACATGGTATATTTATATACAGTCGGTTGGCTTAATTAATCAACCTCTTTAGTGACTATCTGTACCGTCGTATCGATCGGCGAGCCTGCGGAGGTCTTGGAATTCGTTTATTCTCAGATTAACTAATAAAGGCTGAATATTCATAGAAGCGTCCCCCCACGCTTGGAAAGAGCGTTAAGGTGTTGAACTGTTTGTAGAATTAGCGGTTTATCGAGTTTTGTTTCAGCAGCGCAGTCGAATGAGATTACACAGCCCCGTAACGATTTTGTTAAATACACCTTTTGCATGCAATTCCTGTTTACCGGAATCGTATGTCGTTAGCATAGAATTACATTGGGAATAGTCACCCGGTATGACCACAATACGCTAATGGCTAATTATATGCTTTGTAATTACTCACTTCAAGCATAAAATCAATTAAATATATTTCATGTAAATAACGAGCCACCATTCAAAATTCATACAGCTCGACTTACCTCACAGCACGAAGCGTATGTCGTAACAGCCGAAATTCCAACAGGTCATTAAATTCTCTCCTAACAGTAATTTCCCACAGTGCCGAAGTAATTTCAACTTAAACTGACGCCATCTATCCAAGGGAACGAAAAT
Organism: Calameuta idolon; assembly: GCA_030142285.1. Lineage (NCBI taxonomy): Eukaryota > Metazoa > Arthropoda > Insecta > Hymenoptera > Cephidae > Calameuta > Calameuta idolon. Next base: position 321,048 of record JARQSV010000341.1, on the reverse strand, counting down.
GAGGGGAAAAAAGTATACAACAAAAAAAGTAAGAGTCTTTTCGAGCATCTCGTGCCAACGTTACAAAGGATAAGCGTGCGACCATATCGACAGCCTGCGGCTAGTACAGCCCGTACAACCCGTACAACCTTGTACAGCCCGCACAACCCGTACAACCTGTACAACCTGTACAGCCTGTATATCCCGTATAACCCGTACAGCCTGTACAACCCGTACAACCCGTACAACCCGTACAACCCGTACAGCCTGTACAACCCCTACAGCCTGTATAACCCGTACAGCTCGTACAACCCGTAAAGCCCGTACAGCCCGTACAGCCTTACAACCCGTACAACCCCTACAGCCTGTATAACCCGTACAGCTCGTACAGCCTGTACAACCCGTAAAGCCCGTACAGCCCGTACAACCCGTACAACCCGTACAGCCTGTACAACCCGTACAGCCTGTACAACCCGTACAACCCCTACAGCCTGTATAACCCGTACAGCCCGTACAGCCTGTCCAGCCTGTACAACCCCTACAACCCGTACAACCCGTACAACCCGTACAGCTCCTACAGCCATATACCGAAACAGATAATTCTCATTGCAGTATCGAAGAGGCAAATCCATTTCGAGGATTCAGGCGTTACAGGCTGACGCGCGAGCCAATATTACGCGTCCACGGCGAAGCCTGACTGCTGCCACGTCTTGGACTGTTTCACCGGCCGTCGAAAAGTTCATGACAAAAGTTCTCGCAATTAGGAACGCTCGCCAATCTTCCCTGTAATTTGTTCCGAGGCGCCTCGAGCGCCACTCACGAGTTGTTTCTTCGCGATTATGAGAAATGGCTGATATTACGAAGAGTATCGACGCGCACGTTACTTCTAAGTCAGTGAGACATTACATCGCACTGAAGTATGTAAAATGCGAGGAATGATGGATACCACACGTGCACCCTGGGAAGGAGCGGGAAGAGACTGTATACGTTTCGCAGGTTAGTATCAAGGAGCGCGTCATGTTCGTGTTTTCACGGCAGATCTTGAGCCATTTGTATCTAGCATCTACGTGTTATTCTTAGCATGTATCCGTCGACTGTCTTGTATCGGTAAGAGCCACTCGACTCCGGTAACATCTTCATTCCCATAATCGATAGCGTCTAGAAAGCGTGGATATCAAAACAAACACTCGGCTTTCATCTTATGTCGGGATGACGCTGCTTCCTTGGCGCTGGAGAAAACTTGGGCGGACTCGAAATTCTAGTCTTGGCCAAGCCGAGAAAAATATATCTAAATAAATAGCAGACGCGCGAAGTCAAGTCTTGATTTTGAGTGTTCGTGGATATTTTTTGTATAAGGTGTTTGCATATTTTACATACACTCGAGAGGACGAGCGTGCATACAGGAAGTGGGAGACTCTTTATTAATCCCAGGTACTATTTCGTTGCTGTCGAGCCAAGATCGCGCTGCTGAAGTTTTCGAATTAATTTTGTAACTATAAACAAAGGGTTAACACAGGAGGAGAAACAGAAGCGTGGCTGGCATCGATTACGTCAGATCTGTGATTACCCGGTACGACGTCAAGAGTCTCAATGACAATGACAATGACAATGATAATGACAGTGGCACTAGTCCGTCAAGCGAACCGGTTGCAGCTTCCATTCCAGACAGTAAAAGGGTCCCGAGCGTCGTGCATGATCGGATCGAGTCATTCGGACTGAGTAATTCGAAGATTAAAGTCCCGGGAGGAATAAGTACGCCGGCCGAACTTTCGAGAACAACCAATCGCTCGGCCACGGCCCTGGCGACGACGCTGAGCGGCCACCGTGCGAACTGACTGATCGTAAACAAGCCGGTCGTCCGTTTTACGCGTCTCCGAGTTGCATCGTCACTCCTTGGCACTTCGCTCGCACCTCGCGTCGCATGTTGCAGTTGAGGCCGATGCGTCGACGCGTGTTTCGCACGACTGTCGACACCAGTGACACCTGGTGTCGCCGAGGGGTAACTATCATGATTTATGGCCCGAGCTGTATCCCATCGACCACCGAAGAAGCCTCTTTCTCCCGTTTACCTTCTCATTTCTTCTTCGTCATGGACGCGCGTCTTCCCTGGACTGCGCGTGGAACTTACTGGAATATCGGTAGCGTCCGCAACGAGCGCTTAATGGCTCGGTCGTTCATTATCGTTCGTCACGAACGCTCACTGAGAACGCTTCGCCGCGTAATTCTTAAATAATTATCGCCAAGGATATTTAGTGTCTTTGCTGCCGATTCGATCGAAACTGACACCGCGATTAGTGTTCAATGGCGTGAAACCGATCTGATCTCAAAGGCGGCAAAGCGTGTCATATACCGACCAGCCGGTCCATTTCTACTTGACGTCGCGACGTCCCAAGGAAGGTCGTCGCCTTTTGTTCATGTAGCGCGGCATCCGACCCACTGACTTTTCATCGTTTTAAACGAGACCGGTGCTGCCCCCGTCGATCGCTCTTCTTCTTGCCGATCCTGCCACTATGGTCAATCGGTAACTCAGGATGGTCAACTATGAATCAGTAGGCGCAAGGCCTGGTGGACTGGTGTCGAGGTGCACCAGAAGGCAGAACTCCTGACCGATTATGGACCCAAGATTGCCCGGTCTGTCGTCTTGACCGCGTTCCGTTCGCTGCCTCCTGCTTTTTAAACTGCGCAACTACTTTGGCACGTAGCATCTTCTCTGCGGTGTAATCTATCATAATTGCATTTATTCCCACGTGTAATGGCTGACGCTTGGAGGTTCTTTTTTTTTTTTTTTTTTTTTTTACGGCGCCTCTCGACATCGAAGTCTCATAACAGAGCTTCGTTCTGGATACGTTCCCAGTGAGTGACGTCGATTGCCCAATTATCCTTCGGACTCGAGGATAATTTTTTTAATTCATTTTAAACTATCAAACGTACACGTGCAATACGAGTAGCACGATTTAATCGATTTCTGATAAGTGAATGTGATTTAATTATTAAATTTTTTTTCTTATATCGAACAATTCGACGAGTCAGTGATTAATAATTATTCTTTAACGCGAATATTTTTCGATTGTCTTACCGATAATTAATATTAGCAGTGACGTAACAGTTTATGAATACTCAAAGTCATTCGCATATTGTAAACTTATACTCGTGCCAAACTAATTGCCACGTCCGCTCGAGTCACGGCTAAATTATTTTCTAATTCATTGTAATATAATCAGCCTGCTGCTAATACCTATCTACCGGCCAAGATGCTTAGCTGATATCTTTATTCTAGTATTTTAATAACTATCATCATTCACTCGACGCTTGATATTTATTTCAGCACTTTTAACACACGACCGGCCCAGCATCACGCCTCTTCCATCACGAAGCGATGATGCTAACGACACAACAATGGACCGTAACTATCCGTGGTTTAAATGCAAAACGAATTTGAAAGTACTTCGGGGAGCGCTGATCCATGAGATTGATTTCACGCTGGCTATAGAGGCTGACAGGTCACACGATACGGACGATGATTACGTCGACGGATTAATTTTGCAAATATATTTTCAAAATTATTCGAAATGTCATTTTTGATATTCTTATTTTTTTAGAAAAAAAAGTCTTAAATCCCATTGTCTTTCATTATCCGAAAGTAATTAGCTCTTTAGTTAATCGACTGAAATTCAATTCTGCATAGGGAAAAGATACCAGATAAGAAGGACACGTGGTTACTCGTGTCAACATACGATTGGACACACATGTGTCTAAGCGCAGGTAAATCACGTCTAATCAGAATCCTGACAATCATCATTGGCGCAGCTGCGGTATTACTTAAGAATTTTGATACGTGTCTTATTTGTAAGCGAAGTTTCGCGATCTCTCGGATCCCCGTGAAGATTCGCGAACGGCGCACGTGGCAATTTCGCATTCACTTAATTACACACATGTATATCCCATGCTTCTCAAAGATATCTTTACGAAGGTTCGTGAAATTTTATCGCGTAGGAATTCGCGTACGGCGACAGTCGGTAAAGCAGTTTCTGTAATTTCAAAAATTTTCTTATTCCATCATGGGGAAATTGATGCCTGTTTTTTATCGTTTGAAATCGATTACCGATCTGATCGTAAATTATATGCACATATGTGCAGTCATACGAAATGATAAATTGCAATATGCTTGAATTGTTCGATAACCACGTAAAGATCTACGGTCACGTCCAGCGTTGGGAATCGTGAAATTTTTTTTCGCGTCGAATGACAGAATTATTATCGAGTTACGAGAGAGCGGGAAATTTGAAATACAGAGACGCGTAAACCGGTAATTTCGCGCATGCGCGGATTTTACGAATTTATGTAACTGACACCGAGGAACAATCCGATATGAGTAATTACGGTAACGAGAATAAAGGGAAAGGCAATATGTAATAACTGGTTAACGTGTGTGCTCTGCATGTGGATCGTGGAATGATGCGGCTTAACAGTCTTAAAGGCTTAAGTAATCGTACGTAATAGAAACGGCACAATAGTTGCAAAGGTGTTTCCTTTATTTCACGTATAAAATATACATAATGGCATCCCACGTAGGAGTCTCAAACCATTGTTATAAAAATATATATAATTAGAATTGTGTCATGTATTGCCTAACTGTAATAATATTGCTGAGCGGTACTATGGTAATACGGACGTTACAATATTGAAATGGTCACGGCTAAAGCGACTTGAAAAGTTTTTGGAAAAAAAAAAAAGAAAAATATTGAAAAAACTGAAAACGTCGATAATAGTCCTCCTAGCGATATCGTGTAAAATATTAATCTATACTGGTAACCTCTCTGTGGTAACTGGAATTCTATTCAAGCTGAATAAATAAATACGTTGTGTAATAATACTCATAAGTTGTAAAGTCGACGTCCGTCCTTTAAGTGGCCGCAGGCAGAAGTTATTACAGCATGAGATTAGATCATCTTAACTCACATTGTTAACGTGAAATCTTGATGATGGAAGATCTTCATCTGCTCGTTAGTTTTTCTTGATATTGCTTGTTCTTTTTTTTTTTTTTTATGGCGTTAAAGTCGGACGGCGACGAAATTTCTTCAACGTCTTATTTATGTAAAAATAATTAATAATATTTCGTCTATATACGTAGCGTTGTACGTATAAGTAATAAGTAACACAGTTAGGATGTATTACTTAGAAGGCTTAGAAAGCTTATTAGGCTTATTAGGTAAGGAGGCTCGTATTTACACTTAAGGTCCAGCACCAACAACGGTGGGATCGCTGTGGGCATTGGCTAGATTGTCGAATGCAATTTTGCAGAGTTATCCGGCTCGTGGTGGCAAATACTCACGCTCTGGCTTTGACGGGCCTTGAGATGGGAACGGCGTGTCCGACTGAGGAGGTTTTCCACCTGGGAACGGACTTGCGGGTCCACTGGGGAATCCTGGTCCACTGGGTCTGCCACTGGGATATCCACCAGGGCTGCCGGGGGAGCCTTGGGGTCCTTGAGGCCCTTGGGTTGTAGGGAACCCGGGACCGGATGGTCCTTGAGGTTTGCCACTTGGATATCCACCTGGACCACCTGGTTTTTGTGTTCCTGGTCCTCCTTGTGGTCCCTGACCTGGATACGATGGACCAGAAGGTCCTTGTCCTGGGTACGATGGGCCGGAGGGTCCTGATGGTCCTTGTCCTGGGTAGGATGGGCCAGAGGGTCCTGATGGTCCTTGTCCTGGGTACGATGGGCCAGAGGGTCCTGACGGTCCTTGTCCTGGGTACGATGGGCCAGAGGGTCCTGACGGTCCTTGTCCTGGGTAGGATGGGCCAGAGGGTCCTGATGGTCCTTGTCCTGGGTACGATGGGCCAGAGGGTCCTGACGGTCCTTGTCCTGGGTACGATGGGCCAGAGGGTCCTGACGGTCCTTGTCCTGGGTAGGATGGGCCAGAGGGTCCTGATGGTCCTTGTCCTGGGTACGATGGGCCAGAGGGTCCTGA
>JARQSV010000341.1:294358-305737 GCA_030142285.1 Calameuta idolon | reverse complement strand
GTAAGTATCGACTTGGGCGGTACAATAATTACTGGAAGATCGGTAGGAAAATTCGTGTAAAATTGTAGGAATCTACTTATCATCGGTTGCTCGAGTATCGAGATTGGCAAAGAGCGTTCTTGATTGCTCTATGATTCGAAGACTTTTTGCACAGTGAGCGAAGTATCACTTTGGCGAATGGACCAAGGAAATTCCCATGGATGGCGCAAGTCCTGGATCGGCCGATCTTTATGGGATTCGATCGTTGTCGATGGGAACGAATTAATTTTTGGACCGTGAGGTTCACTGAAATTCCGTGAGCCTAGCCAATGAACTGTCTTAACGATTGCAGTTTTATCAAATTGCCAAAGGTCGGGCTAATGATAACGGAGAAGATTGTGGCACCCTGGCTAGCAAGGGTAAAGGAAGGAAGAGAGAGGAGAAAAAAAAGGAGGCGATTACGGGAACAGTAAAATGGATGATCGCCGCACTAGGCGGATCCCTAGTCTCTTTGTGGAATTTCGCAAGGAATCGCATCGGAATCGCGAATTACCTTCCTGATGCCTGGCCGAGTACTGGGGTTAGCGAGTGGATCTGCTTTCAGAAATTTTAGAGGTGTCGAGTCAGTCCGCATTGAAATTTTCCTAAGGGTTTTATTTAAACAAAAAGAAATCCGAATTGATTTTTCGAAACGTAAATGAAGATTCGGTCGAGAGCGGGAAAAGTTTTTAGAATTCGAATTTGAGATCGATGCACTCAAGTGCATCTGGAATTATGCACGGTGGTAGAAGGGCTATAAAAGGGCGATAAAGGACGTCAGAGGCAGCAGAGGTTACGAAGGCGGCTGGTTAAATCGGGCGCGTCCTCACTGGAACTTCCTATTTGCTGCATTCGCTTAATTGCCAGGCACTGCGTCTCGGTAGTCGCGTTGCTCCCTGTCGTTGCTCTTGCGGGTAGCCGTTAAGCAGTCGTTGCCGAAAGCCGCGGCTTGAATATCGGATAGGAATTGCACGAGGCTTCTTCGGGTCTTGTATCGCGGAGACAAACGCACTTGAAGCGCGAGGTCGTCGGTTGTGGATTCGCATCGAGCCCGACTTACACGATGACTAGTCAATGCTAGTCTGCGTCATCGTAATCGTGGCTTCGATCGACCAAAGCTTCTTTTATTTTTTTCTCTTTTAATCAATTCGTATTATCGGCCCAACAGTGCAATACTGTAGGCACACGGTGCACAGTCGGTAAGGAAGTGCTCGATCGAAATTCGCACAGCACTCGTAACGCGCGAATGTGCCAAAGAGCATTGGTTGGTATGATTGAATTTGAACGTCCTCCATAAGTGGATTGTCCTGTAGCAGGGCTTTCCCTATGGCCGATAATTTAGTCCGCGTTCAAAATGCGGCTTGAGCGATGTTCAATTATGTAAGCCGGACAAAGTGCGATCAAATGTTACTGCTGCTGCTGCTGCTGCTGCTGCTGGTGCTCTCGGGTCCGAGGTACTTTCTTTCTTTGTTCCTCCTGTATTTACATAAGCGCTCGCGGCGCTACCGGGAAAAATAAATGTTCGGCAGCGAAACTCCGACGTTAACTCGCCTTAAGTTTGATCCTTGTGACGTTGAAATTCCGAGAAGGATTCTTTGCCTCTTAGGTGGAACAAGGACGCGGAGTTCTTATGCAAAGTGCGCGGCGGTGCATTAACCGCGAGGTAAGGGCGCACTTTAGGTATTCCATCGACGCCGTTACTGTATCCAGTCTCAGTGAAAATTTGCCGATCGTTCGACGTGGTTTAGCGTCGCGACGTCTTGCCAATACGTAATTCCCCCGTTAGTTCTACCGTGCCTAGTAATCTCATGCGCTAAAGTCCCGTCTGCTCTGTACTCGATTTACATGCTCTTAACGTTAATAGGATCTCGGCGTTGCACCAGATTATACAAGGCATTGGAATCATCCGTGTCGCTGGAGATGCAGACTCCTACAGAGCCATTCAGTCCGAATCGCTTGACTTTGACAGCTGTCACTTTCGTCGACCGGTACCTTATCACGTGGCGCTGTCCACGTGTCAATTTTAACCTTTCGGCGCACTGACTGCTTTATTTACTTGTGTTTGCAATTGGCAATTTTATAAATAAAAATATTCTCTGAATGACGACACAGGTTTTACGATAATTGTGTATAATTTTTCTATTTTTTTTTTTTATTTTATTATACCACTGCGACTGGTTTCTAAACGGCGATCGGAATCAACTGGAGTGTTTCCCAGAGTTCTTCGATAAAGAGTCGCTCGATTGTTCGCCGACGAACAAAAGTATCTAATAAGGACACTTGTGTCGATGGAAAGTGGGTACGAGCGCAGCGAGTCCATGTCGCTCGTACAACAATAGTCATTTGTTCTTGGCTTTTATTATTAGCCCAGAACGAGATTTCGAATTTGATGAAGTCACCGTGTACATGCGACGCGATCCAACGAAAATTCATAGTTTTCTTTTTTTTTTTCAATCGTAAGAGGGTCGAGGTTAGAGAACGTGAGTTGGCAGTAATATTCTTTTCCGAGCGCGTGCGCGCTGCAAAAGTGCAGCATGCCTGAAGATAGGAGTGCATTTAATTGAAGAACGGAGGCTGGGAAACTGGTACTCGTGACTGACTGACAGTCTAGTCCAGTTGAGGTCTTGGCACTTCGAAGGAAACTCGAGGAGGCAAATGATGCCAGAGGGTGGCAGGGGGGAGGGCAGGGGGCAAAGAGAGGGGGGGGGGGGCGAGATAAAGGGAAGCAGAAAGAGACGGAAGGAGGAGGAGTCCGTTCGTCTTCGGTTGCCTCATCTCTTCTCGTTCTTGACTCTCCTTATCTTTTACTGGCAATAGAAAACCCTATTTATGTAACATTGTCATTAGTATCTTTTTCTGATATCGTTATCAAGTATTCGGATCGGTGCTGCGAATACCTCTGCTTGTCTAGCCCGTAGCTCAGCGGGGAAACAGCGGGAGTCTCCGTAAGAATGTTAATTAAACTTTTCAAGGGGAACGAAATACCTCAGAACTTGTGAATTCTTTGGGATCGGACGTTTTATTAACTGTTGGATAAGAAAGTTCGTAGCTTTCGTCGTTTCGTTACATAATTTACTGAACGCTTCGCGAGACTCGATATTGCCGCTCGAACAATATGAAATTATGAATTTTCTTAGAGCTTGCAAAGTTTTAGGTTTAACATGAGAATTTTAGAAGGTTTTTTCTTCGTACACGGGAATATACGGATTGGCTGGGGTGGCTGGAGCTGCTATCAGGTAGGCTGGCCGAGTTGGCTGGTCAAGGGGTTGACTGGCTGCCCAGACCGTCCTGCCTCTCGACTCGACGTAACTTTTCGCATATTATTTCTCAAGAGTCCGACGCCGGTAATTTTCAAAGTTTCGTGACACAATGGAAGCGACGTCGAGTCTGAATGGCGTCGTCCGCTAGAGACAAGTGAAATCGGCCATTTATTTCTGAATATTTTTTTTCTTTTTTTCTTCTTCCTCTACTATATCACCGTATCTTCTCCGGTCTCTTCGATTAGCCACTTTCGCAAAAATCCATAAGAATTATTCCCGCTACGTGCTCGAGCCACTTCAGCCTGAGATAACAAGATGGAAACATTAGAAGCGTTTCAGTGAAATCTCTAGGGACATTAGAGGACTAGTCTATAGGAGCAGCAATTAATATGTCCAAGGTGGTTGGCCAGCCTGACTTCTTAAAGGATCGATTACCGACACTCTATTTCGAACCTTGTCCATTTACACGTAATGCATCTCGGGAGTGGTCTTTGATGATCTTTGAATTTCTTTTTTTTTTTTTTTTATAAAATCGAAAAATTACCTTTTTTTTTTTAATGGACCAAAAAATCATCAGATCGGACAATGATCTCTGTGATGCTGCGAGGTGTGGCCGGCTGGATGGTCCATGATGCAAATCATTCGGAGCATTCGTCATTCCTCTCGAGCTAATCAGGAAGTGTCCGCCGAACCCGGAACCATAATCAATACGAACTGTAGTATCGATCAGCATCTACACGGTGTCCACATTGAATCTAACAGCCACGCTAGTCGTCTCGAAAATTCATTCCTTCGTGCGGGATACAAAAGTGGAGACCAAAGGGTCGTCAAGGTAGGTGATTACGATATCAAGCAATACCTGGGGTCAAAGGTCACGTCATACGGTGTGAACGACTCTCGAAACCTAACCTCTCTTTCCTGTACTTCCCATATACATATATTACGTTAAACATCGCGCTCCTACGCGCGTTGTTACCTTTTGAGAAAGTAGCGTCATCCTCGAAGATCTACGGTTAAGTAATCGATCGATCACTCGATCATTTCTTGTTAGAGGTAATAAAAAAAAATTATAATTTTTTACTTCCGGTTTTGAAAATGAATTATATTTTTTTCACCCTTTACACGCTCGTGCCAATTTTTGTGACAGCCGATCCATATAGATCATTTATTCGCGATCGAAAGGAAATTCCCATTATTGTTTTGCAATAACGACACGGCATCTGTCACGTGCATCACTTTTGTAATTTTGCGAAATATTGTACAAACCACTTCTATGGAGACGTTATTCGCGTCTGCAATTGCGATTTCGTATCGGCAATCATTTCGATATTGAATTCAGTCATTGAATTCGCGAATCGATGAAATGTCCCCGGGAAAATGCTCGATGGGAATTTCGTAAGGTCTGTCCTATTCTTTCTCTAATTGCAAGTCAGGCACGTCCTGGTCGCGCGGACGCGTATTTACTCTCACGTGCAATACATAACAATGTCGTGCGGTAACCGGATAACTTTTACAAGAATTAATGCATGTATACGTATTATATCACATGCATGAGAACTTCATACGGTATACAGCTACACGACCGGTTCGGTTCGTCTCCAAGGAACGAAATTCATTTTCGTTTTATGGAAACGGAAGAAAATATTGCTGGTTTACGTTTCTCAATAAATTCCATTGATTCATTGTGGTTATCGTTATAGAAATATTATTTAGATTTGCAATATACATACGTGTATTAGATATTTTGGCATACCTAAAATTTTGCAAATTTTCCTAATCATCGATTCTCGTATCGCTTGAAAATTATTTTTTTATTTACCTCGACTAATATTTCGCATGCATTTCACGATGCACCCATCTGCACTATACTGATTGCACATATGCATTTCTGCATTCCGTCTCCGTTCGTAGATCAAGATCAGATGTTATCCTTAAAAAGTTTTCCACGATTGCGGGACATTGTTTATCATTTTTTGACGTGAAAATAGAAAAAAGGATTCTTGACCGATATTAACACGGAGGTCAAGGTTGTTGCGTAATAAAGGTGGCCGTGAAATTTCGAAAATTCAAAATTTGTCAAATTAATTTTTTTCAAATTACATTAATACGCTAGGTCGAACTCTCGTACGGGAAGCGTCCCGAATAATCAATGATTAATTCCGAGCCTGAATCCCGTGAAACAGAAATATAAATGAATTCTGGATAATTTATGGGTTTTGGACAGGGTCAGTAAATTCAATTGGATTCTTAGGATAATTTAATTCGGAATCCTCTTTCGACACATTTCGAAGCGTATCCAATGGTTGTTTTGTTGTGAAAATTAGTTACAGCTTCCGGTTGCCTCAAGGCTCATACCATTAGAACGTTTCGCCGATTAGATTATCTTGTCCTAATTTCAATACCGACAGAACCCATTGAAATAATTAACGCTGAATTTGCGAGCCGAAATAATATTATGTTTATCAATTAAATCTTTTTCTTATCATTCTTATCACAGCCTATCACCCTTCATGACCACGGAGTAGTGAAAATTTCAAGACTTCGATATTGTCCGACCGTCGACAGCCGCAAAGCAGGTGATGATCCCGAGAAGATAAACACAGCAATTTACGTAATTGACAAGTAGGTAGGTAAACTGGTAAATTATATTAGTCAGAGGATTTCGCAAGGTCTTCGAGTACAATCGGTCCGCGAAGTTAAATAAACTAAAGCGATACCTCGACGAGATGCAGGCTGGACCAAAAATCATAAAAATGTACTAAACGATGAAGGAGTCGTCTAAAAAAAAAAAAATCATCAAAATTAGGAATAAAAAAAAATTTCAATTTATTTTCGCAAATTTTGATAACACAAAATTTCATACATCCCACGGAATCTCCGGCAGCGCATGTTTCATCCAATGGACGTTTACGTCATCATACTGATTTTTATCCCCATCTCGACATTAGCCAATTATCTTCCAGCAATGTCGAATACTCGATCCACACTAAGATCGTCATCGTGGGAATAAGAGATACGATCTTGGAATACGAATCGACCTTCGGTCGATCCCGTCGATCGGATCTAGATCCTCCTCGCAATAGCCGCCCTCCCAGAGACAATTACCAGACATCTTAGCCATCTCACTAGCAAGAATCCCCGTAGCAAATAACCGGCAGAGTATTTACAAAAAATGAAGATCCAAGACGAATAGGATCGACAGCCTGAGAATTGATCACGTGTGCCCAAGATGACAGTGACAAAGTGCAATCGTTTGGTTAACAGCTGGAAAGCGCTCAGAACCTCAGTAGATAAGTTTCCGAGTGCGCGTTCACAAATCAGCATGTAAACAAATTGTTTTATTAATTGGTACTGATTAACGTGCATTCGTCATGGCGAACCTAGTGCGCCGAGTAGTACCAACTTGGTCCAGCAGAGTGTTGACAATCGAGAGAAACGAGACGGAGCCTATCCGGCGGCAGTGCGCGAGAAGGAGACGGACGAGGAGCATAAATCAAGATTCGGCCGTAAATCATCGGCAAAGGCTGATCTTTCGATTCGTATGATCCTGGCACAAAGGCGATGACCTGTGACCTTCGGCTATTCCCTCCTCCCAGCGATGACCATTCGATTCCCACTGACGTCCAATCGTGATTCCCCAATCACGCGCTTCGTAAGTTTCATTCTTATTCTCTCTATTGTCGTCAAACGAGGTAAACACGACATTAGGCATTCGCTTGCGTCGCTCTCTCGTTGTCGCCGATCGCTTACATGGAGACCTTACGAAAAAAAAAAAAAAAAAAAAAAGAGTCCCGAGGTGCCGATGTACCGTGTATGACAATTGGACAGAAATTGATATTTTTACGAACGCAATTGGTCACGAGTGTTCTTAGCGAAATTGAGGAATAAAATAAATCCATGGTACACGATCGCCCTATTAATTATTTAGCGAAAGGAGGACTCGTTTATCAACCGACGGGGACTCTTATTTGCCATTTTTGTATCTTTAATGTCAAACGTAAAAAGTGCCACTCGCCGGTATCACTTTGATTTCTCAATAGCGATCGTTAGACTCGAGCCTGTAGGGAGCAGGCGGAACCCAATCGAGATAAATGATCGAATGGAAAGGACCTTTATCAAAATGGGGCACAGCATCCAGAGCCAAGGAGAACTCGTGACAGGATATTATATAGCTATACCGATGTATAGAAAATAAATATAAAACTCGAAATTCCTATGATCCGCATAATCCTCAATCGTATCCTGGATTAAGTGGTCCGGACCAATTGTCAAGGACTCGCCAGTTCCTTGCACCATACGGCGATCGTCCACATATAGAAATGATTCATACAGGATACACCTGGCTAAACGCTCCAGCAACAAGACATTCATCCACGAATAGTGCACAGTGCACGGTGCGTCATGCAGAAATTGTGTGAACGAATAACAATAATAATAATGACATCGTGCATCAAAGTTTAACAGTGCCGAGTCTGACGTCATACTTACCGCACGACTATCAGCAACTTCGCAACTTGCCGCCGAACCGATTCAAAGGTTCAGATCGTTGGTATCACTGATAAGGTACTTATCGTAACAGTCTATGACGTGTGCACCTTCTTTCTGGTATCGAATCGATTTTCGAAATTTTTACGAAAAAAAAAATTGCTGCTCCCCAATGGATCATATCAGTGTCGTCATTGTTCCTATTCTTTTCTACGATCAGTACTTTGTCTTCGCGACGTACTTTGAGCTGCTGCTTAAGACGATTCACGTGAAGTCGACAGCTGCCGCGACCGACGTATATGGGTAGAAGTGAGTGGCAGACGGAGTTGCGTACGTTCCATGGGGAATATTTATCGCGACTGCTCCGTCGTAAATCGTCATTGGATTTGCATCCGTCGACGTATCGATCAGGCGCGAGGATCAATGAAGAAGTTTGCTGTGCTAATTGAGTCTGCGCCGGTAGGTAAAGTAGAGTTAGGGATGCGTGTATTAAAAGTGTCGGTAAATACTACCAGGACGAGACGTATCGATCGTAATGATCCGAATCGGGTTGGATGATTTTTTTCTTACTGGATCATTGATTTCTACAAGCGATCAAAGCGTCACAATGACTGGATCAAGACTATCCGTTTCTCTGGTGAATTACGCTCGTTGCGTGTTTCACGTCTATGATTCTCCTAACCTATTAGCTGCTTCCCATTATCATTACGGTCGAGCGTCCCTTTGCCGGTCCAGGTTGAGATGACGCAATTGCGGTTTACGCAAACGCGAAATACGTCCGCGTATACGCTGGAATGTCTTGTTCGCGTATTCATGCTGCGATACGTCACCGCTGGGTGCTATCGCTTTCATGAGAACAGGACGAGGGATTTATATTGAATCTTCGGTGCCAGTCTTGATCCAGGTATCTTCTGAGGTCTTGGGAAGAGTCGGATGAAAATTTATGGTAGACAAAGGAGGATCATTCGTCGGATGAATAATTGCGGGTAAGATGGACCCAGCATCTCGATCTGTAGAGAAAAAAAATATACGTGCTGACAGATCGACTGTTTGGATTCAGGTGGTTTTTATGATTCGACCAGTCGAAATGACTGTGAAAATTTTTTTTGTATCGATCTGTATTTTTTTTATCGATGATATCTATCAGTGTATTCCGTTCGCTAATGATTTCGTCAGATTCTAAGATGCTCGTAAGCCGATTGCGTCAATTTAACGACTCAGTGACATTTCATCGAGTATCCGTTTCGCTCTTTGCAACAATGACAGGTCACTTTGGGCTGCGTTGGTGATAAATCTGTCACGTTTAAAACGAAGATACGTGTACGAATAATAATAGTCTCGATTACGAGTCAATAGATCGATGATCGTTACAACCATCGATAATTCGTTATTGGCCATAAAATTAATGTGGAGGTTGGTCATGGTTATCTTTAGAAAAAAAAAAGATGGTCAAGGTTGTTCCACAGCTCCTTTGACTTGGAGGGAGATAATTTTGAAAAAGAATCATCGACTCTCGTAATCCACTGCGTCCGATCGATCGATCGATCGATCGATCCCGTCTCGTATAACCGTAGTAAGGAATCGCTAAGTTCGTATCAGTCAGCGCTGCGGCTATTTCCAGTAGTGTGAATTTATTTTTTTTTTTTTCAAGGGTTACCGATGGTACTACTGCGATCGGATGCTTTCACATCGCGATTTATCTTAACGTTTTCTCTTTGTTCCAGTGACGTTCTGAAACCCATTCATCCTGGAAGACAGGTGTTACGCGGAGGTGGCCGCTTGCATCATGAGAAAGACGCATCACGAGTTTAATGATCGTACCGATTCGACGAAGCGTGACATCGAGGAGCTGGCGGAAGATGCTGGACCGAAGATCCAGACAGAAGCAGCCGAGAAGAATAAAATTTTAAAAAGAAGTGTCAGAGTGAAGAAATAAATTGAAAAGCTTCGAAAGCAGTACCACCTTGGTCCATTCTGGATGCTGTATCGTCGGTTCATCCAAGATGCACTAGAAACTCATCTTCGAGAGGGAAGAGACTTTCGATTTCTATCCGCGACGCTCCTCGAAACCTACGCGCTCTTTATTTCTATTAAAGATAAAAGAATGTAAATAGAACAAGGATAAAGATGAATGAAACGAAAGCAAATAAAAGAATCTCTGACTCGGCCGGTACTGTTGCTCGGACGAAATGATTTTTTTCAAACTGTACTGAATTCCCGAGTCGGCTAATGAATTAACATTCTTACCGGTCAGGCAAAACTTCTTCCGTCGCTTACGTGTGGACTGGGAACGCGGCATAAACTTTTTAATTTACGTTACTCGAGGCGCAATTCATAAACACCACGTGTTTCGCACGCAGCGTCGATCTTGGCGCTTACAGTCGATGCTGCCTGGCAAACGGATATCGAAAGGGTTAAAGAGAAATGCGATTTCCTCAAGGAAAATACGTGCGGATCGCTTGCGACGTTAACCCGCGAGGACTATAGGATTCCTTGGACAACTCCAAAATATCGTATTATTTATAACAGGTAGTTTCAGCTTGGAAATTAATTTTCCGTCGCGTTTCTATGCGACTTCGTTGTCGTCACTCTATACCTATATAGATGCATTGAAAAAGTTTTCTACTTTAACGTAGCATCGAACGGACCATCTTACACGAAGCAGTCTGTACGTTGCACATGCCTCTTGGCATAAGATGGTAAAGTACAGGTAGTGTCGGGACTACCGGTAGCTAATGGAAAAACCTTAAGCTTCGTGCGCATGTAAAAAGGAGCCGAACGACTCGATCGAAGTCATTCTTGCTCGTTCGATGGTTATGGAATGGCTGTCGCTGAGATTCGCTATGGCCTGGAAGAAGTGGGGGCCCTCGGAGGGACTTTGGCTATTGTGACGTCACACGTGTTACGGGTGTTCAGTTTCGATGCGCGCTGTGGCTTGATTTCTTTTTCAATTTTCAGGAAGATTTTATTCCCGAACGCGTAATCTCTCAGTCGTGAAAGCGTCCGGCGCCTTTATTAGCACATGACGTTTACGGGTATGAATGTTATATCCGAGGAATTCAACGCCTAATGTTTGCGTTATGACATTGGCACGCATTTTTTATCGACCTTTACGAACTTCTCGTTAACCATCCAGCATCACTTTCCTTCCCTGTTGCAGCTTTTACCTGACATCTGTGACACGTGGTCTGTAATACTTGGCGCGATTACCATCTGCATACTCCTGCTGGATCACTCAATTTCCTGTATTAATGACGATCTGCATTACCGTAAGGTAATTTGTTATTGCAAAATTTTAACGTAATTTTCATCTCTTTAGAAGTTTAAAAAAAAAGTGCTCGATTCTCCTCGGGGATTATTAGTATTTCTTAATCGAGTCTCGGTGGGGATATTTAATGTCAAATTCTTCGAGTTGTCGGAAGGTACTGGGGAACGTGGGGAATTTTTTGGTTAAAATGTCCCTAGGCAAGTTTTACGATTTTTAGGTAGGACTGGTGTATAGGGGAAATCTTTACGTGCAATAATGTACCTGGGGATGCAAATTGAAGCTGGTGCAAATTTTATCATTTGGCTTATGGAGCGAAGATTAATTATTGACTGCACTCGTCTTGCGGCG
>JARQSV010000341.1:258334-270299 GCA_030142285.1 Calameuta idolon | reverse complement strand
TATAGTCCAGAATCGTAAGTGCAATTAATGTCCTTTGCGACGTTGTCAATTTTATTTGCAAAAATACTCTTTTCTTTTGGATTTCCATAGAAATAATTTTCCAGCTAACGCTATCTTGAAATTTGCAATTTTCGAGTTTGTCTTTTTACAAAATTTCGATGTTTTTTTTTTTCACCCTCGACGGCTTCTCTCTCTTTTTTTTTTATTTTTTTTTCTAAAGCGATTGGCTAACCTGAGTAACGTGGAGCAAAGGAGGGTAGTGAGACTGTATCCCGTGAGTGGCACAGCGTTGCTTATATGCTCACGTGGTGAACGAGAGGGGCGTCTCCTTCCCCACGTCTGCCGAGGATACAGGAGGCGTCGTGGCGTCGCGGCGTGGTGGAGGGCGACCCCTCCAGACAAGGGCCAACCATGTCCGGCCAGAACTGGGTCGTTCGCTCCATCTTTAAAATTTGCACTTGATTCGATAACCCGATGGGGCTGCTGAATCGAATGATTGGTTATCCCCAAATTTCGATGATGAATATTAACCAGACGCTGGACTGGCCTCTTGCATTTTTCTTTCGCAATAATCACGAATATCTGTAGTCGCGATTTACTCTCGATTGTAATAACTTAATTGTTAGTCGTTCGGACATTATCGATCGATTTTTTTTTTTTTTTTTTTTTACTTTATTGAATCCTTTTACGGAACTAGATCGCCTTTACGTAACGCCAGGGCTGGTTTTCAATTTACCGGCAGTCACGACTCTCGACATTCTGGAGCAAGAGGATGAAACGGGACCCGAGGATTCTCGTTAATGAAGAAATTTCGATAGGAATCAATAAAATCAATATATCCTTTAAAAGTCAATTAGATCCTTCAGCAAGATCAGATAGCAGCTTGTAAATTCAGATCGACATCGACACCTCATAAATTTCATAAATTAATATGTACGTGTAGATTGGGTATTCCAATTAAATATTTTTCATTACTTTAGCATGGGCAAGCTGGCAGCCCTGGAGTAAACGAATTTATAGATTTCATAATGCACACGTGTATATATATATATATATATATGCTCAACCCAATGTGCATCGGTTGCATCGTAAATGCATCTCGGAAGAGAATTGAGAGCAGCAATCAATAACAAGTAATCACCAACCATTTATTTGTGATTATCGAAAAGAATATATATAACGACAATGTTCTTTATTATTTTACTCGAGCAAAATAAAGATCCGTTTTAAATCGTACCATTTTTTTTTTTTTAATTCACTATAGCGTATATGCCTTGTCCGACCAATCTGTTTGGATTGCTATTACCGATGACGCAATCGTGGCCCCTCATTCAGCACAGCAAAAGCCTACTGGCTAATATCCTAGAAGCAAAAGAAATTAAAAGTGAAACTTTTCGGCGCACGCTGCGATACGTCGCCCGATCGATACTCCAAACGCTTTATAATTGCAATCGAATCCGCGATCGATATGCAAGTCGTGTTTCACTTCGCTCCGTGTAAATTCTACACAATGTCGATAGCGGCTAACACGAGGACGGATCTTTAGGAATTTTTCATTTGCAAGTGAAAAGGACACTTTCCTTAAGTTCCTAGACCCGAGACCCACTTGCTTATTCACAGTCCAAGTGTCCGTATTGATTTATGAAAAAATTTCGTCGAACGGTGACTTGTCCTAAAAACGATAAAAATCGTGACGATTGTACCGTGAGAAAAATTTGAAAAAGCACAGTTCGTCGAATGGATTAGGATTGTTGAATTTTATTGAGATAACCATGTCCTTGACCTCGGATTATGATTCGATTAGAGGAAGCATAGATAAGTCTCTATTGGGATTTTAATAGCCAATAGTGAACCACACCTCCCACGCTTGACTGACGGAGTGAAAGGAACAATTATAAAAGTGACGTCTGACGTCCCGACGCTCCGGCACGTTCCGATCGAACAAAGACGCGCGCCGTATTATATCGATCTCCTAACTTCGGTTTCTAATTCTATTGGTTTAGTCGGTCGAGTTCACTGCGAGTTTGATAATTTGGAATTTTTCGAAACGCACGTTCGAGATCTCGTTTTGTGATTGGAGGAGAGAAAGGTGTGTTGTACGTGTGTCTTTTTCCAGTGTCGATAAGGCTTATTGGCTTCGTGTTCTTTTGCCTTTTACGGCAACGTCAGCGTAGCGATCGGAATCTCCAAGGCGTTTGCAATTTGCGACACTGCGTCCGAGGGAAGTCTGGCTCTTGAGATTTTTTTTTGTACATGCGCCTTGTAAAGCGATTCTTTTTTTTTTGATAATTCTGTGTTTTTTGGCGTATTAGGATTTTACTTAGTTTTTTTATAAGAGGGGATAAATTTCTTGAGATAGGTCATGGTACTGTGTCTCTTGGACGTTACGCAAGTGGATTGCGGCTGACCTGGACATCCGTGCGGGTAACCGGATCTTAACGGTGGATCTTGAGATCGATAGATCATGACGTAATTATTTTTGAAAAAAAATAATTTTCACGAGACGGAACCAAGCTAAACAGCTGACAGCGAAAAGTAATTTTGGTTTAGGCAGCCGTCAGGCATTTATTTATTTATTTAGGCTCGTGCGGTTTAAAAAAGTCTTTGAGGTTGTCTGGGTAAGTTCTCATGAAGGGTTTTGTACGCTCGGGCGACACGTATCGCGACCTTGAGACAAATTCTTAAAGACTCGTTTCCATCGGCGCGTCATGCATATCTGAATTCAGGATCGACTTAATAAAATCGTGATTACGGTAATGCACGGGAATCATTTTATTTCATCGTCGAAGAGATATTCACGGATCGATATCGATCTGGTTGATCTAGATAATTTCAAGATTTTTCACTGCGTTGGGTTCGATCCGCTTCTGTCCTTTTTCTTTCTTGCGTAACATCTGGCGCAACCAGAGCACGCGAGACAATCGTATAAATTTTAAACGATCTTCCAAAACACTCCTATGGATCTTATGATCTATTCCAGCCAAGTCGCCGAAGCCCACGCACCCGTTCTTGGGATATTAGGTCATTTTCGAACTCGTGCAATCCTAGCACGTTCGAAATTTTCGAAATCCGACTGTCACTTCGAAAACAAAAATATCGCGAAAACCAGCCATTACATTGATGCCAAATATTGTTAGACGGAATTAAATTTTTTTTTTAATAAAATCCATCTTTTTATCCAAATCAAGGTTATCCAGGACAATTTTTTTATATATCGATCACCACAAAATTCACTTGAAACCGATACATACGAAATCGTATCTTACGATCTCCGATCCAAAACGATCGAATTACTCCAAGCAGGGAGTGTCTACGTAACGATCCTCTTAATAATTTAATATAGAAACCCGATTACGAAATTTCCAAATAATTATCACAGCAGCCCCCCGGGTGCGTTTTACGCGTAAATTATACGCGCACTGTGCGTCGGGACGCGTCGACGTCGCCCTCGACGCCAATGCACCACCGTGCATAATGCGAACGATTCTTTACGGTGAATTACGCAAAGGCTTTCTACCCAAGGCACAACCTCGTAGATATAAACGCATCCCAAAAAAAGAAGTCAAAACTGCATCATCCGAAAGTGCATCAGCCCGATTTCCCAGCCAGATGCACTTTGCACATCGACGGATGAGAAACCTGCTAAAATGCATTTGCGATCGGATCTTCGGGTTTGTCCAACCCCGCAAGCTGCTTTCAAATTAATCAATTGCTCACGGTCATTAATTTCTCACTGCACCTTGGGTGGTGCATCCACTGCAACGGGGCTAATCACTCGTGCGCTGTTTTACGCCTGACGTCGAATCGATCGTCACGGTTAGTGCCAAGTGCACTTTTTTTTTCTTTTCTTCAACCTTTTCAACCAACATGATAAAAGTCACGGAATCGCTCTTCGATCTGTGCCTATAATATAATTCCTATATCCGATATCGGGGACTGCGTGTGTTTACGCAATTGCGCAATTACTAAAGTTTCGAGAAGTCCGCCCGAAAAGAGAGCAGAAACGTTCAGCTGAGAATTCCTAAGCGAGGCACTTCGCGTGTGTTCGTTCGTTGCTCTTTCCTGCATACTTAGTATGTCTCGGCGATGCATACTGGAATATCTGGACATGTTCTCGGAGCCGCGATTCACGCCCAGTGCCAGACATTTATATAACGACGTAAGGTACGGAAAGAGGCGTGTGACGTCACTTGGAATTGCATTTACTCCGAGTCGCAGCGTCGTGCGAAATATCACGCGTTACACGAAATTCCACATACACACATCGGCCGGATGGAATTGTCGATCTTTTTTGCGTGAAATATTGCGCAAGGCCGGCAGATTGATAGAGGGGGGGGGGATATCATTTATTCCTTTTGTAAATTATTTATTGGTCCTGCCTGTAACGAATATCCAAAGGATCCGGTTGCTTTGTTTCTCAATGCAGTGACCGGGGATAATTTATTAGCTCGCTAATAAATCTTAAATTAAAAACTCGATGACCTCCGCTGTGTCTGTCGTTAGTGGAGATTCAAAAATAATTGCCCTAAGGATCGAACGGTCATAGGTGATCGCGGAATAGGATCTATTTTACATTTTACTCGTATCGATTATACACTCGCAGATTTATGGTCAATCGGGTTTAATTCTGAGAAAAAAAATTTTTTTAATTAGTCTAATTAATTTTATCTCCGATTTCATCTCTATTTCATCTCTATGCTACTCGATGACTTCTCTGTCGTTTCACTGACCGACTGGCACTCTGATCTTACGTTATTGCGTTCGACTGAAAATTCTATTAGCTGATCCAGTGATTTGCCTCGCATTAGCCCAGAACGACTTCTGACAATGAAGTTGAGATTACGCGACAGAGACCTTGCCACTTCTTTTGCCGAACTTCCAGCACGCGATAAACCAGTTCAACTTCATCAGGATGTTTTTCGTGATCTCATCGAACCGTAAAAGATATATTTTACCTGAAGTGTCGGTAATGCAGGAAGTAGCTTTAACCTCGAATGTAATTGATTGCCCGATATTGGACGCGTGCGCGATTTTTTATGTCTCATTTTAATGACAATGCTCGACGATATGAAAAGGTGACACTTCCGTTATTCGACACGTTTTTGCCAATTTCGTGAGCTGCATATCAATTGTTCTCAGCTGAACTTGCAGCGCGAACTTAACTTTCGCTCAAAGACCGATACGAAATCCTTGGTTATGGAATAAGATTTGAACAGAACGTGATTCGATTTCCGTATCTCTGATCCTTGTGTTGTTCTTATGAGTCATTGATTTCGTAAATACGCGTGACTGGGAAAAACTCTGTCGTATACGAAGCTTTTTACGGTGCAACTTTTTTTCGTGCGTACAGTAGAAATTGTACGTTGTTGGACAGACCAGGTTACTGCCTTAGCCCTAGGCTAAATAAGCAGTACTGGGTTACGTCCGTATTAAATTTTACACTCATTTTTATTTTTTATATTGACCCAAGAAACTAATTGATGGGAATAGAAAATTCCGATGTAAAAAAAAGTTTCGACACTTCCAATGTTTTTCGCAGCAGTCGTTGTTGCGAAAAATGAATCAAAAAAGGGGGAACAAGGAACGACGATATGAACGTTGCAAAGTCGAAATTCGATCTTTTTTTTTTCAAAAAGGATCATTGCAGCCTTTGCCCCAGGACTTTTCTTGTACTTGGAACGGACAGCGTTACGACTATCAGACTATAGGCTGGTTTCATAATGGAAGTTCCTGATGGAAATAAATCCTGATCGAAATATTGTGCAAGGTCGAGCGTCGCACGTCGGCCATGGATTTACTCGTTACTTTTGATCGCGCCTGTCCAAATGGAATAATTCCTTTTAATCTGGTTTGAACGATCGCGAAACCCATAAAAGAGTCGATATTCGCGATTGACAAACTGGCAACCTTGCAGCATTCATATTCCCACTGGTTTTCAAAGCTGCTCCCCGCCGCCCACAGTTTTACGCTATAATCTCTTGGCAAAGTGGAGAGGATTTATTTAATGCCGAAACGGTCGAAGGAGCCAATGGCCGACCGTCACGGCTACGGCGGCTTATTTCGCAATGTATTTGCTAAGTAGATCGCCGCTTTACCTTACCGGCTCGTCTTGAACTTCAGGGCGGGTCCTCAATTCGACGCAATCTCGCTCGACGCGGGGATCTTAAGGCGTGTTCGAAACCGATTACGAAATTTTCACGGCGCCACGCAATCCAGATACTCTCCGCGTCGCTTTACATCCTTTGTGCTGGACCCGAGTGGAATTCAACTTTTGACTTATTCGTTATTTCGCCAAGCGGCCGCCTTCGACCTGATAGAATTTACATCGATGACACAGCACTTTGCAGCTGCAGCTGCAACTGCAGCTGCAGCAGTCTCGCGAAATATCGAAATCCGATTTCATATTTGGTCTTGGTAGACACTCTCTGCTTGTACCTTGCCTCGCTCTCTTTATATCGTCCACGTGCTTTTTTTTTTCTTCTTTTCGGTTATTTTATTTATGGACCGAGAAGCAACAGTGGTACCAACACAAAGGAGCGTAAAAACCTTAAAGATAATTATAATGACTCGTAACTCTTTCTCGGCCAGTTATCATGACTCTTTTATGCTTCTGCATCTTTATACTCGCGAGTCTGTAGCTGTTTGGTGAATTTAGCTCATCCAGTATGGCAACTGCAGGTATTTTATTTCTGGCCAGTTACAGGGCTACAGGGTTGCAACATTGTTCCGTAACGTGGCAGACCAAAGAGACATTCGTGTGGACCCCTCGTCTGATCCTGACTATGACTGGTGGGTCCATTAAACAAAGACAGTCTTAAATCTCGAAAAGATTTTTAACAATTTTATTTCCTTTAGTTTCTAATATTTACAAAGGATTATAAATTAATAATCAATCGGTTCGATCGCCGTTGTATCGATCTCACGGCAGAGACGACGTGAGCGTCGCGAGCACCGATACTAAATATGCTAAAGTCGGCCATTTTGGGATTCGATACTTTCCTTAAGTCATTATGCTAAGAAGCGAGTAAAAATACAAGGTATAAAATTCGATTGAACCAACATTGAGAAGAAAAAAAAAAAAGGTATTTAATGTATAAAGGATCCATGAAAATGAATTATTCAGCAAAATCTTCTAACGGCTGACTCCCTTCAGTCGTAGGATTTGCATACGCGTCGGCTCCCTCGATGATTTTCCCATGCAGCATGAACGATCGAAATGATATAAAGGCATTCGTATAAAAAAGGTCTAATAAAATAAAAAGGTCGGTAATCCATCCTGAAGAGGTTGCGATTTCCTATGTAACAGGCAGTAAGTAGATAGGTAATATCATTGAGTAGAGTAAATCGAAGTTTTCATTCCGTAAGTAGTATCCGGAATGAAGTAACGCAATACGATTATCAGCCTAACCAGTGAATTGGTTCGCTAAGACCATACTTATTCCTCCGCATTGGCGGTGCGTCTTAACGGTGGCTGCCTGGTTCCATAAGCAGGCTCCAGGGGTACCAGATAGGTTACTTTCTCACTGGCGTCACCAGTGCTTTCGTCCTGCTTCAAAATAGGCCTCTGCTTCCTCAAGGGTCTTCTTTGACGCGGCGCAGCCTCCGCGTAGCTCTCGTACTCGGGTCTAGCGACGGGACTTCTCTGTTTCTTCGTGTAATATCCGCCGGAAGTGTTCTCGGTGTAGGATTGCTGAGTAGGCTTGGCGACATCCGGTACGGGAGTCACGGAATAGCCGGCGTTGATGAGGACGGCCAGATCCTCTTGGGTAAGGGGCTGTTGTCCTTTGGACGCTTGCAGACGTATCACTTGAGGGCTGTTGAGCTGATCTTGCTCAATGATCTCCTCGATGGTTAGCGACTTGACTGGTGACTTTTTCAGTAGGCCCGACTGCGATACGTAGATCGACGATTGGGACGTCTGGGGGATTTTGTGTTTGTGCGCCTGACGTGGCTGATTGATTGCTGGCTGAGAGTAAGTTTGCTCGTCGTTGCTGCTTGCGGCGACGGGAGATTTGGGTGCTGAACGTGGAACGTACGAGGATCCGGCACCTTGATACTTTTGTACCTGATCGTTGGTGAAGTAACTGTTAGGGGACGGCAGTGGCGGATTGTTGGGAAGAAGGTACTGAATTACGGGAGTGTTTTCGGGATCTATTTTTCTGGCTTCCGCTTGAGCTCTGGCGGCAGTCAAAGCTTCGTTGTTCGCCTTGGCGCGTGCCTGCTGATGAGCCTTGTACAGTGCCTCTGCCTGAGCGTTCGCTAAGGCTTGAGCCTGAGCCTGAGCACGAAGTTGATTTCTTTCGTGGGCAAGAGCGTTCTTGTGAGCCTCCTCCTGGGCCTTCACGTGAGCCTGTTGCTGAGCTTGCAGGTGGAGAATGGCATCGGCGTGAGCTTTGTACTCGGCAGCCTCTTGAGCACGTCGCGCTTCGGCAACCTCGGCCTGAGCCTGTGCTTTCAATTGGGCTTTCAAGGCGTGTTCAGGGTCCTTGGTCGGAGCTTGTTCCTCCAAATGAGCACGTCCGGCCTCGCTCACTTGAGCGCCTTGATTAATTTGTTCCAAGGCAGTTTGCTGCCTGTGACGCTCGTTCACCAGGCGGATTTGTTCGAAGGCTGCCTCCTGGTGCTTGTTGTGGGAAGCTTGAGAAATCTTTTGGTATGCTTGAGCATGAGCTTCGGCCTGAGCTTGAGCCTGGGCAATAGCCTGAGCCTCTGCCTGAGCCTGCGCCTGTTGCAGGGCCCTCAGCTGTCCTTGTTCCTCTGGATCGGGATACTGCGGTGAAGGTCTGAATGGCCTGACCTGTTTGGCATGATACTCAGGCGCCTGAACCGGTACCTGGACAGCCTGATATTGAACTTGAGCGGGCTCCTCCGCAGCCTGATAAGCAGGAGCTGCTTGGTGATACCTTGGTACAGTTGTTTCGATATGATATTGCTCCGGCGCCTGAGCAGGTTCAGCAGCAGCCTTGACATACTGCGAAGGGTAGCTGGCAGGCTGTTGCGCGTACTGAGGATAAGCCTGCTGCTTCAGAAGTCTTTTGGGTACTGCGGGTACGAGCTTGAATTCCTGAGCCTGATTAGCCGCTACCAACTGCAGTAATTCTTGTTCAAAAGTCCCAAGCTTTTGATCGCCATAAACTGGCGCTGCTGTTTGGTACACGGGAGCATTGGAGGGACTTGCCCTGAGTCTAGCCGACTGAAGTGCTTCGGCACGGGACTGAGCCTCCGCTTGAGCCTGAATTTGAGCAGCCGCTTCAGCCTGGGCTAGGGCCTGAGGATGAAGCTGAGCTCGAGGTCTGGGCGGAACTACAGCAGGAACACGTTGATTCTGATACGCCTGTTGCAGTTGCTGCTGTTGTTTGGCGTAGGCAGGAAGTGGTCGACGTTGAGGTGGATTTGCCGCTTGAGCCGAATACTGCTGAGGTTGAGTGTGCGTGTATTGTTGTACGAGCGACAAGTACTCTGGTGACAACTAAACAGAACATGACAAAATTATTCGGTTTTTATTTCGTTACTCGATCCTAACCTATACGATCGTTAATGCGATAAAGAACGAACCAATTAAAAATCGACCGGGAAACCATTAAACAGACGCATAATTGATTTTTCGATCGGAGCCATAATGTAGGAAATATGGTAATTTGCCAATGTACCCCGCATAACCCGTCATGAAATATTCAGTCAATGGAGACATTATATCGCGGCGCAGCCCCATTAAACGATCGGCACTATTGACATATAGATTTCGTGCGATACTGGCGCTCGAAGCGTCGCACGGCTAAATTAAAATAATATATACGATCGCCAACATTAAATCGTAAACTAAAGTATTTTCAGGCTTCGATCTCTCAGCTGATAAATAATTAATAAACTTCGATCAGGAAAGCATGGCTACTTTCTACATTGCGCAATTGTCAGCGCTCCTTTGACACGCTGAAAATCATCAATCGACATTCATCAGTTTCCGCTATTCAAATGATTTTAGTCGCGTACGTTAACCGTGTCAATTCGATCAAATAAATGCGAATAAATCGACCGACCGGAATCCTAAGTGAAGGGACAGCCTCGTGTCTTCGAAGTGCCAAATGCTTTATGGAAGGAATTTTTTTGCAAATTTCTTTTCGTCGAAGCGACTCGGAAATTAAAAATGATGAAATTGCCTAGTCTGGTCGCATCATAAATCCAAATTATTCTAATGAAACTTTATCCTTATCCAGACTCATGGCCATTGCAAATTCATACCGACAATCAATTATCTATTGTACTTTCGAGTTCGCCGAGCCGCGAAGCAAAGGCAAATAGAGAATTCTCGAAAGTTCAAGTCTTATCCGAGGAGACTAATGGTAATGAATTTCCGATAAGCTGCCCGAGTCCTGCGACCCGCCGCTCTAATGAGTCATCCGTGACGACGGCCGAGCAAGGCCATTGGCTGGAGACCCAAACGGCCTTTTGATAAATGCTAGGAGAGTCGCACAGAGAGTCCAGCGGTCCGCGATCTGTGCCTACTGGCTGGGTGTGGTTTTACCGGTTCGCTAAGACAGACAGAGACGACCTAACTGCACTCAGCGATTAGAACGTGCGTAAACCCGAGCGCTTATGCAAGATACGAGTCGACGTGCCAGATGGACGTTAAGACCCAGTGTTCCACAAGTCACGGAATTAAAAATCGACCGAACTTGCTCCTGCGTCCTACGACTCTCTAATAGATCGACAAAGCGTACTTTTTCCCGTCACAAAAAAAAATCAGATGAATCATCGAACAAACACGTAAATGATCTACCTGATTGTCGATCGGACACGTGTAGTCGCTGCTGCGCGCCGTAGGAAACGACTTGTGAGATCGAAAGTACGAAAAGATCGATACACGATCCGTTACGACAGATCGTGCAGATCCTGAAACTAATATAGATATACATATATATATAGTACCGTGCGAAAAATCTTTTCACGGCTAGTTACTCCCAGCGATAGGCGGCCAATGGTCACGCTCGATGGAAAGGACTTTGCTCGGTAATATATCCGGGCACGATATATAGTAATAGCGATGAACGTAAGGCTTTCCGGACTCTTACGGAAGCTGCTGTAGGATATAAAATGATATCGGTATTATCGTAGATGATATTATTCCTGCCGTCTGCACGCATTCGATAGGGAAAACTAGTTCAACCGGAATCCCATTAGATCATTCGACTTCAGGATATACTTTCACGCGACGCGTCACTCCTCGGCCGCGGAGTCTTATAGATCCTTCGGGATACCCGTTAACCCTTTTTTTTATTATTATTATTAAGCATCCGCCCCTTCGATCTTACCTCTTGGGCGTCGTCACCGTGACGAATGATATATTGACTCGGGGATGCGCCGTACACGGCGCTGGCTGTTATCGGTGATCTCTTAGCAGGTTCCTTGATGTCGATCTCCAGCATCACGAGATCGTCGGACGATTCGGATTTTCCCGAAGCCGCGGGATCGGCTTCCTTTTCCGCGGAGACCGCCAGAAGACCTGTTGGATGGATCGAGAGAAATTATTTTAATTATTAAAAAAAGTACAGTCCACGGATTCGAAATGGGACTGTACGCAGAGTGCCTGTGGGTCGGCCATTTTGATTATTCGCAAACTGTGCCATTCGAATCCCCGTCTCAGATTTCCGCTCGACTCGCGCAGCTGGGAAAGTTGCGTGCATAGGGAAAGTTTCCACATGGTCCCATACGTGTGTACATTGTTCGAGACTTTTCCCACGAGTTCGACTTTGCGTGCTGGCAATTAGGCTGCGACGGGAGTGACGAGGACTGCGATCAATCGAGTCACTGCGGAACGATTTTGACGATCGAGTCGATCGGATGGTCCGATCGATTGATTTGATCCTTGGGAAATTGCCGATCTTGCCTGTGGGGATTAGATTGGGTTTATAGCGGAGAAATTTGCCGAACGTATCGAGCGACCCTTTGACTTTACTTATATGTACAT
>JARQSV010000341.1:214371-224929 GCA_030142285.1 Calameuta idolon | reverse complement strand
CGAATACACCAGACTTACGTCCGAGTAGAAATATTGCCATTCGGCAGGCGCCGCCATTGAGCTGCCACGTTTCTGTCATTCTGATCGTCACGGTCGTCATGCGTTTCATAAACGGTAGACATGACTTTTCGTACACTTGACAGTTTGACGGAGTTCAATAAAAACATTTTAATTCGAGACACGAACTTTTAATTGTTTTTGGAGAAACGTCAACGATCGTTCAAACGCGATTGAACGATACCGAAGTACATATATCGTTAATTCAATTTGTATTGCATAATTCGGAACGTTGTCCAATAAGCCATTGCCCTCGAGAATCAATTGAGGAAATAAAATATAAATTTAGTACAGATTAAAATATGCCTGTGGAGTCGATGGAAAGGAAGCCCAGGATACAAATCTTAAATTCAATTTTAAGATTCCAAAAGATAACCTCTGTCGCATTATATGTCTTTCGGACGACTTTTCGATGGTGTGTCTTATCTGGGAGGATTCTATTTATATAATACAATTCTGTAAGTAACTGAGAATGGCTTACAATTAGTATAAACATACAATGGAGCACACTGAAAGGGATACGTATATGGAAACAAATTTGAATTTATAATGTTAATGTCGATGAGAAAAATTCTTGCATAACGATTCCATCATTAATTTATACTCATGGTTTTTGCACGTGACAGGCATATCGTGCACTGTGACATAAAAATCATCTAATTATGAGATACTTTGTTACACAGCGACAATTGAGAAAAGGTAACGCACTTTTGTTTGCAGGCTCCACCTACTCTGCCAACTTCTGAAACCGTTGCGACGCTTCACCACGACGTCGCATCCTCAGCTACTACAAATCTAACTTTAGATTTATTCCCGAAATAACCACTGTCTTCGGTTCTCTTCCTTCATACCGTGCTTAACTCTAGTTGTGACCTGCCTTTTTTGAATTTCACAAGCCTTTCGGATACACCTGACTTTCATCTGGTAAATATATTCGTAGCGATAGGACACTCGATGCTTTAACAAATTTCATCATAAACCATACGACGTTTCTATATTCTTCGCTGTCCCCGAATTCTGGTTAGGAAACTTTTTTTGGATTATCAGAATTTCGGAATCCAAAACGGTACCAGTCCACACTGTTTTACGCACTTCCCAAGAGAGACCTTTGTTCTTGAGTCATTTTATATTATAGAGATTTTTGAATTTTTCATTTGTTATAATATTACCGGTAATTGATCCATTAAATTATGTTACATTTTAAAACGCATAACGGATAATGATATGGGCGCATGTAATGAACGTACGGTAGAAAGAAAAAAAATTGAAAGAAAGAAGGGATACCTTAGATTTCGCATAATCTTCTAAACAACTTTTGTAGAACTTCGTTCTCCTTCGATGCGGCTACCAAGTGCTGGGACCGTTTGTTTCCAATGGCGGCATGGATTAATTTTGCTGCTGTTTGATCGTTAAGCTCCATCTATATAAGGTTAAACTTATACTGTCATCGCGATTTACAGATTTTGGATAATGGACAGCGAGGTTTCTGAAATCGTTGAAACTTTAACTGCCGAAACGGTTAAGGAAGAGAACGAGGTAAGTGTGCTAAACATGTAATATCTAGCTGCTAACCTTACATTCGTTTTGCCTACTGTGTTTGCTACTGAGATTCCTGAGTATTAAATATTTATGCATATTTGTAACCAGTTATTAAATTTCTTCTAAAGTTTAATTAAAGTGCTGTTCAGTTGTATATTCAACACTTTGTATTGACATTCTGTTAGTCATGCGTTATATTTAGCTTGATATTGTTATGATTTAAAAAAATCTTATTTTGTTCAGTCAAAATCGTATGTTGTTACTGTTTCAGACAAAGCCAAATGATTATGTTAAAGATAAGAAAAATTTCAAGAAGGATGGATCCAAAAAGAAAGATGACAGGAGTGCAGAACGAGTTTTGAAGAGTCTTAGTAATCTTGAGAGTTCTGAAGAGAAGTTAGTAGCTATGTGTAAAAAATATTCTGAGGTTATCGATGAAAATCGAAAGTTACAATTGGCCTTAAAACAATCAGAGAAAAAAGTAATTATGATACAACGTGAGAAGGAACAAGTTCAAGCTGAGCGTAGTAAAGCTGTTTTAGCTCGAAGTCGACTGGAGAGCCTATGTCGAGAATTGCAAAGACAAAATAAGGCAGTGAAAGATGAAAGTTTGTTGAGAATTCGAGAAGAGGAAGAAAAACGTAAGGAATTCTCTTCACAACTTCAAAATGCTTTCACGGAAGTAACCGCACTCATGAATCAATGCAAAGAAAACAATAGTGCTATGGAAAAATGTCATGCCACCAGTGTCAAAACTTCAAAGAACTTTGATATTATGTGTAAGCAATATGATCACAGCTTGCGCATTATAAAACAGTTAAACGAACAAATGATACTAGAATCACAATTGCATGAAGCGAAATTAGCGAAGGCCAAAATGGAAATGACAGCTGAAAAGGAGGCACTGCTAAAAGAAAAACAGCAACTTTTATTGGTGATGTCACAATATTATTTTCTATATCTAATCAGACTTCAGTATGTTCATTAAAAAATATTTTAAACTATGTTATAGAATTTAACCGAGCAACAGATGCAGATAGGAGAATTGCAGGCAATGGAAACTAGTCTACGAAGTGAGCTTAGCATATACACTGATAAGTACGATGAATTCCAAAATGCTCTTACAAAAAGCAACAGTGTGTTTGGTGGATTTAAAGAAGAAATGGAGAAGGTAAGTTCTGCAGGCAGTAGATATTTAGCAGTATTGATTTTTGACTTATTGCTTTGCTACGACAGATGTCAAGTCAAATATTAAAACTCGAAATGGAATCGCGAACGTGGAAACAACGTTGGGAGAATAGTCACGCGGCCCTTTTAGAAATGGCAGCAGACAAACAACAGAGGGATGCCGAATTTACAACAACCTGTAAAAAATTGACACAACTCAAACAATTATGTAGAACGCTCCAGAACGAAAGAACATCTCTATTAGCACAATTAAGAGAGACAAATTCGACGACCAACCAGAAATGCACCGAACAGACTGAAACGCGGGAAAACACGGAGTCGCCGATTAAGCAACAGGATGTTGAGTCTAAGCATGAGGAACAGCCACAGGATGTCGAGTCTAAGCATGAGGAACAGCCACAGGATAAACTGACTGAAAATGAGCCCTTGACTGAACCGGCGAAACAGGAAGAACAAGAGAAGGACCAACAAGAAGAGAAAATTACAGATAGCCAAAATAAACCTGATGACGAAGAGCAGCATAGCGACACTAGACAAGCAGAAATTGACACACCGACGGAAGCTGCCGAGAATTCGTTAACGATTGAACATCAAGAAAAATCACAAATATCATCTGAGAATAATGAACCAACCCTTCCCACGGAAACGGAAGTCTCAACGCAAAATGAAAGTGAGGAGGAAGCCAAACACAGCAGCCCTAAAGGATGAAACTTTATTTAACGTGGACAAAACAGAATAAGGTACGCACTGTGTAATAAATACTATTTTTATCGTAAATAGAAAACGGTACTATATTGTCAAATGTTATTGTTGAAAATATATTCGTACATCGATAATAATTTAATGTTCCCGTGTTATCCTGTTTCGCTTCAGGAAGGGAAGGAGACAAAATGCGAGTATTTTCTTGAGACCAAAATCCTACACCGAACTACCAAGTACATCTACTCATGTACTACAAAGCCAAATACAAATCAAAATTGAAATGATCCCTTATTTATTCGTATTTATAAGGAAAGCTAATAATTTCGAGAATGTTTGACGCGATGGTAGTACCATTATTGTCACCGTGTAGTGATAAAACCAACAATTATAAATCTGGATGAACCCGTTAGTGTTAGCTAATCATGTAAGAATGTTGACGATTTTGTGTAGTTTTTCACGCGAATTTTCTAATGCGATTTATTGATTAACGAAATAAATTAACCAATTATCTCATATTCTCGTTAGACAATAGCAGTCTACACGACGTGTCTTGATAAAATTATTATTTTATAATATTAGTGCAATTCATATCTTCCTAAAAATTAAGAAAATATTTTTTTGTCATTTCCATTTCAATGCAAATATATGTGGAGCTACATTGAATTCTATTGCGAATTTTCTAATTTAAGTCTGCGTTAAACATCCAATGCCAATCGTTATAATGATATCTTTCATTTTCGATCGAGCATTGAAAGTCAGTCTGGCGTAATTATCGCAGAATATCAATTATTTTACTAACCTTGTATCGCAGTTAGCACATAAACGTTTAAAAATTTCATTTGCCTAATACAATTTTCAGTTTTATCTCTAATATATTCTATGACCCATTAGAATTCATAAATTCGAATTATTTGAATATCGCGTCACTCCTGTCCTCTCTTCGTTGTGCCATGGCCGCATCGGAACTCCTCTTAATCAACTCCATGCTGTTAAGGGAACGAAGAGAATTAATCCTCGAACATTCAAGAGATCGCAAACTGTCTTTACACTGGTGAAAAGGGTCGAGTTCAATACTGAAACCCTGACCGACAATGACCATCTAGAATAGTCAAGTGTATAATGGTACCTCTTACGAATTAGATTGAATTATAGGTAGTCGCTTGAATGAAAGTACACTTACTACATTGACATCGTCAACTTTCTCAAAATCAATTTGATTCTTTTGTGAAAGCAAAAAAATACTGCTACACTTTTCCTAGTCAGGTTTAACGCCTCTCCATACGATAGTTAAAAACTTCAATTTTATTTAACAAAAATCAGACCGTCAATGCGTGGCTACGTTATCGCAGAACGCTCATCTTAATTGTGCACAAAATCACTTCTCCACAGATTCCAAGCACGGTCCAATCTTTTTGGTGCCCACTGACAACAGGATCACTTGGCAGTCTCCTCTTGAACTACCAGTAAGCAACAATAAAATAGAGCGTACGACAGAGTGCTTTCACCTGAAAACTAAACAAGACAAACAGCAGGAAATTGTAACACGAAAATGCTAAACTACCGCCCGACAAGTCTCCCTATACTCTGTCCCTGCTAAGACATAGAAAAGTCACTCTAACCGAAACATCCAGAAAGATTCTTGGTCCATGACTAATTATGTCACCGAGCAGATCAGGATCGGTCCAATGGCAATGAAACTTTGATCCTCGTAGCAGCATCCGTTTGCCCCGTTGCGTTCGGCGTTTCTCTCGATGAATATGCTGCGATCCCGTTATCGTTTCGTGCCCAGTGGGTCAGCAGCACCTTGCCGCCACATTACCGGGCATCGGTTCGTATCAGTTTGGTTCGACTTATGGCCACTGGGCAGGTCTCGTGTATTAACGTTGGAGGGGCCTGGCGCACGGGGAGGCCCTCCTTGTCTCTTCTGGGACTCTGAAAGTGCCTCGTGTGCTTTTCTACGTTGGGCATCACGCAATATTAGTTCCCGCGAGCACGACTAACCTATCGCACGTATTCCACACTCACTGCAGGATACATCCTCCGGTCATACCTCTGAAGTCAGCTGCAGTAGCTATCCGATCGGTCGCCCGATACACAACGAACTTGATCTTCGATCGCGCGTCGCTTCCAGGGAGTCTGGATCCGTTTTTCCAGGTTATTTCGTGAATCGAATAAACTAACCTGGATTAAATCATGAAGATCGCCACAACGTTATTTCTCTTCGTAGTCGTCGGTACGTAAGGATGCACTGTCTTTATTATTCAGGCACGTGATTGCCGTCTGCACTAATTTAAAGGGCAATTTCTCAGGCTAAATTCCAATAATTTCTTTAATAAACCTTTTTCCATTTACGAGTCTCTCTCTACCGGGAATCGGTACAGTCTTT
This sequence comes from Calameuta idolon, assembly GCA_030142285.1. Classification (NCBI taxonomy): domain Eukaryota; kingdom Metazoa; phylum Arthropoda; class Insecta; order Hymenoptera; family Cephidae; genus Calameuta; species Calameuta idolon. The sequence goes on along the minus strand of JARQSV010000341.1, from coordinate 219,057 downwards.
TTCAATCGGAAAGGATCCTTTGACTATTATGATTCTACGGCACCCTGATTGAGACTCGCTTAATTTACCAATGCAATTTCGTCTTTCGTTCAAAGTAGCTGGAGACTTTGGTTTCATCTTTCGGGTATACTGTAGCTCTCTGATACATTTAATATTGTGCCTTGTATTATACGTTATTTTTTATTCTGTGCTATTGACTTCGAAACCTCTGGACTGACTTTACTATTCTCTGACTTTCAATTAATCACTGACATCTCTCTTTACCGTACTAACGAATTTCGGTAGATGTTGTAAATATTAAATAAACATATGTAGACGCTATTTAAATTATACATGGAATCTTACTCACTCGACTGGTACGTCGACTTGGCTTCTTCACCACACTCGCACACTCGATTCTCCATTTGGAATCCTACTCGTTGGTTAGGATGCAGGAGTAGGTCAATCAATTTCGAGTACCTTTCTGGATCTTTGCGATCGAAACACGCGCGTCGATCTTCCGTGACGTGAATTGTCATATATATATATATATTTACTGGAGAAAAATCTAACACCGAGCGACATGCGCCAATTACGACAAGGAAAGTTTTTTTCAGGGAAACGATCGGTCATTAGAAATATTGAGATATCGAAGATCTAAATGGAAAGTGCGAAAGTGCGTTGATACCAGATTATTGAACTGTGATCAGTTGTAAAAGGAGAAATTGAGGAGACGTACAATTACAGTGACAGCCAATGATTATCCGAGTTCACGAACCGACAAAGGAGACATCGTTGGATCGACTGATGGTCATTCTTTGAATTTTAATAATTATTACGATTAATCGTAGAAGAGTAGCAGCCGATCGTTAAATGTCTTTCGCGTGAAAGTATAAACTGCGAGTGAAATTGAAAAATGTAAAAAGACACGTGTTGCTCTGCCAAGCATTGTTTTTGCTGTTTATCTGAAAATAGACATTCAGGTAATTGGGTTAGACTTTGTGTTTTAATATTTTCATATTTCAATCAAGGACCAGACACTTTCTACGCGACCTCGAGGAGCAAAGTTTTTCAATAGAGTCGCAAACGAATGGCTAATAACGTGACGAAAGAAATTTTCTCAAGTCTTTGCCAAGCGATTACCTATGATTTATCTAATGCGCCAAACGTCAGTAGCCGACGACTTCATCGCGCAAAGTCCATTGAGAATGCTCTATGAGACTTTTCAATAGACTTTCGTCTCAAATCATTTTCTTTGAGATTTTTCAATTCCCGAACCCACGTTGCGTTACCTAATTTCGTTCATCGACCGCACCGAGTATCATCGGGGCATTCTCTCTGCCTTGTGGGTCAGTAGGTCGTCAAAATTCGTGTGTACTCGTAGGGGGAATTTCTGTAAATAAATTTAAATTTCGTCTTCCACCGCGTCGCAGGAATTTTAGAATATTTTTCAGTCAAGGTGAAGGCCGAGCCTGAGAAACTGTTACGTTAGATGTCTGATCTAATCCTCTCTATTGTTCTTAGAGTAAAATCTAGTTAGCTGCGTTCTAAACGGGATCGCGATGTCAAAGAAACAAGCACGTGCGGCCCTGCCTAACCTAACCTAACCTAACTTAATTTTGAAATTTAATTGCTATATGTACTACAGTCACGAAATTCAGATGACTGTCAATCGGTTGAATGAAATGTGACAGCAAGTTGCGTTTCCGTCATTTTAATGATAAATATCTGTAGTGACATTTATCATTGGGTCACGCGAGTACTGGAATCAGTGAAAGTCTCCGGTATCAAAGTACAGGACAATTATACATTTGCGAATAAAAAAGACTTTTCTATCGGGTGTCAAGAAAATTCATCTACGATCTATCATGATCTAAATAAATATCGAAGAATATAATTTCTAGATTTGTTTAGGTAAAATCATTTTTGCTTTTTTAATATGAAAGTCGTTTCGGAATGATGAGCAATACTTGTACCTGGCTGTGTCGTGGGTCGCTGTCGTTGTGGAACGTTTAGTCGGGTTTGAAGTAGGTCACTAGGCTATGGCCCGATGGCATGCCACCGATCCGACCAATCCGGCTAACAAGTCTTTTCCCAAAGACTTCCGGAAGTCCGTTCGCTTCGTTAGTTTTGATCAGGGCATTCAAAATGAGGATCGATTATTTGATAAGGAGAATTGGGGTGGCTGGCGTGTATTTTCATCGATTCACGTGACTGGCGGAGGAATATTTTTTTATTCACGATCCGATCGATCGGAGGTCGTAAACTTATGGTGGATCGATAAAGTAGAAAAAAAAGTAGATCAGTTAGAGCATGAACGGTCGATAAAGAAGGACTTTTGCCTTCTACGGCATTAATCTTCGAGTGCGTCGAGCAGATTCAAATGACGGAACGGGTAATAGTGGAAATTCTTGTTTTCGCAGGATATACATAAAAAGTGTGAATTATAATGTTAAGTAGGTCAGGAATCACATTCATTTGAAATTCATACTGACCTACAGTGACGCATCTAGGAAAATATTTTATGAAAAAAAAAAAAAAAAAAAAAATGAGATCATGCTTCGCGTGGAATATCATGTTAAAGAGTCAGATTTGATTTGAAGAAATAAAAAATGTTTAATAGAAATTTCATGAAATTTCGCGAATTACTGGAAACGTCAGACGGTACTTGGACGGACGTGAAAATCCATAGCACAGAGTATAAAATTTGGAAATTCCAGAAAGACATCGCTCTAAAAAAGATGGTGTTTTTTTTTTCCGATTTGGTTCTAGGCTGCACGTGGCGGGAGACTGTAGGCACTTGTGTGCTGGAATCGGACTTTGGTTTCAAGCTTAACTGCGCCTTCAAAAAATCCGGCCTCTTCCGGGTTCGAAATCTCGGAGGTGTCAAAGGTTATGTTGGTCTCGGTGAGTCTTCGACCGATTGAAATCGGTTTTTTTCTCCAAATTTTCCAAAAAAAAAGTCAAAAGAAGCCGTGCCTTTTCGTGGATCGATAAGAAAATCGTAATCGATAATATACGCATTTAAAAGCGTAAAATCGAAAACCGTCTAGGTGACAATCAATTCGATAAGAATAATCACGACTAATTAAGCATCGCTTAGAAATAATGTCCTTGAGTACGCGAGAGCAAGAAGAGGCTGATCGGAAAATGAAAGTTGCGCCTAAACGAGTCTGACGTTTGGTGGGCCAATTTTCTGTAGATTCTCGTGTGATTTACATGGAAGAAAATTTCGTCCTTTTCAACAAAATTATAACAGATTAATAACCAACGAAGATTGCGAACTGCCTTAAGGTCGCGCAATGAGAAAAACGTGCCCGAGGCAGGTCCAAAATAAATTCGGCACTACAAAACTCCCGATACTCAAACAAACTGCCAGACCACGTTCTCAGCTGTCTGATAACAGGTGACCTCGCCACTAATTCTACTTGCTTTCTGATGCACCGCTCTGACCCTTCCAATTAAACCCAATTAACCTAATTAATACGAATGAATGAGAATCCCAAAAAAGGGCACTGACCATTACGAATTTTCGATGTGCTGCAATCGATTACGTTTTCGAAACGTCCCACGTCAAATTCATACAGGGACAACAACTATTACTTAAGCCCGGACGATGATATAAAATTAGCATAATTTTTTTTTTTTTAATTATCCATCGCTATTGGCTCTTTACGATTTTTCGTTCGGGCTGTTTCAAAATATCGCTACTCCATCTTCTGGCAGTATTCATGACCGCGATGCAAATTCTTTGGACATTCGTATAACGGGAATTGTGAAACTCATGGTGCCTCTTCAAAGAAACGATCTTTAACATATATCCTTGTGCTTCGATATATCCAATTCGCGAGATCCTAGAGAACGCTGAACTAAGACTAACGAACCCTGACTAATTGCATACAACTGATAGGTTTGCAATGGGAATGGATGCACCTGTTGCTCAAGTATCACGCACGGTAAGTTACGTGCGTCAAATGACGAGCGATTTGTCGCTTCGTGGGTTAAAAGAGATACTGTCATGGAAAGTTGACATGGAGGAACGAACAAAGGAGAGGTAAAAAAAAATAATGAAAAAATATGGAAATAACTAGAAAACTATCTCTGTTACGTAAATCGGATTTAGCGTGGTTATAAAAAATTAAACTGTATCTTACATAACCCCTGCGTAGGTTGGCAGTTAAAAAAAATGGTTTTAAAGATTTTTTGTAATAAAAAAAAAAAGCTTTCACTCGGCATAAAATCTTATCCGATATTTAATCTCTGTTTGATTACACGATCGAGCGTCATTAACGCATTGCGATATCATCTTCTCACGTTTACTCCAACTCCCATGAATTTCTATCCTGCTATTTTCTCCTTGAGTGCAATTTCGAGCGACGGAGTTCATCGGCTATTAATATTCCTTATGGTTTCTTACGCGTATGGCGAATCCTCAATATTATCTAGCCTTAAGGCTGTATGTAAAGTTAGACCTTAGGCTTGCGACAGTCGTTGCCCTCCAACCTACTTTTCTACTTGCTGTAATAAATTCAGAAAAAAATCTTCAGCCAAGGATGAATATCCTTACTGGTCGTTCTACGATCTGAATACAGTCATTTTTTACTTATTTTTCAGATGATTTTATCGTACTTCGAAAATCAATAAAAAATATTATTTTTACGATCATAGCAATTTTCGATGATCTCATCGAATTCAATGTCATCGTTC
>JARQSV010000341.1:198949-214271 GCA_030142285.1 Calameuta idolon | reverse complement strand
CGGAATCGCTTTCCAATCTCGAAAGCAGCAAGAGAAGAAGCGTTCAAGCAGGAAGAGGAAATGCAATTTCAGTTGGTTCTGGAAATGTGGTAATTAGTTAATATTCTTAATCGTGGTCCATGTCAATTAATATTTCAATCTTGAAACGTATGAACGAGACTATTTATCACGAATAGATTCTAGAAACGGTCTCTGGGCTACCTTGGCTTTCCTCAAATTTTTTTTTCTGACATATTTATCTAGTTCACTTTTTCATTGGGCGATTGTAAAATTCTCTGGTATCAAAGCAAAAGTGACTCTTTCTCTTAGGACCGTTTCCTCACTTTCCCTCATCCCGTTTTTGCCGTCACGGTCAAAGTGGAAGATTCGTCGACTCTTCGTAAATTTTCGATACTGCAATAATTTGAAAAATATTCACTGCGGCAGCTAGTTCGGTTTTGTGCGTTCACAAAAACTATACGAATTTTACTCGAGGGATACAAACCTGATTTAGTGCGTTCATAAAATTTTCTGCTCACAACACGATAACATTGTTTGCATTTTGTACCAAATAGATCATTTTCTGAACATCTTTTTCAAATCGTCGGTCACGACAGCCGATATCATCGTCCACTTGTGGGTTTTATGCTGTGTACTTTTTATACAGAAAACTGCTACGGGTAACGATATAGTTTAGAATTAATACGGTAACTGTTCTTGGCCAAGAACGGGACTTTTGTGCAGTTAGTTGTTCTCTGCTTGGATTATGAAATGTTATAGGTTAGTTCGAAAAGTTCTCATCAAGTACGTATTAACGGCCTTGTCGTAATTGGTGCGTGAATGTATCGTTGGTACCAAGCCGCGTTCACAAAGAAACGAAACTAAGAAATTATTAACCTAAAATTTAAAGTCTGATACGGATGCTTTAGGAATTGCGTACGCTGATAATTTTTTTTTTTTTTGGACAGACATGTAAAATTTAAATTTCCAACGATAACAATCTGACGTATAATTATCGTGAGTATTACTTCAAACTAGTGCACCGTGTGAACGCAGCTTTAAAAGAAGTCCGTTCTAGCTATTCTTAATCGAATATCGCAAGGCTGAACTACTTTCATTTCTTAATCCCGCATATAGTGGCGCTATTCGCGGTATCACACGGAACTTCATCAACGTACGATTTTACCTAATACTGCAGTAAATTCGTGTCAGTCTTGTTTAAGGCAATTTCTGTTCGTCTGCTGTTCACTATAAGATTGCATAATTTCACAGTGGACCATTGTTACTCTTGGGACGAATAACCCGCATCCGTTGTCTAGAAAGTTTAAAATAATTTCAATAGCTAAAATGACCCTAATTTCGTGCTTGTTTCTAAGTTCGAAGTGAAGTATGAAATCGTCCTGCAGTTTATGTCGTTCGATGAAAATTCGTTCAGCCCTGTTAATATTTTTCATTGACTACTTTCAGGGCAATCGTCGTCAGGTTACCCAAAACACACGAATGGTTCCTCCATTCAAGCCACTGCCACCTGGAGCAGCGCGTCCAATGGCTCAGCAACCTGAACGCCAGAGACTGGTGGTACAGCAGAATTCCACTGCGTTGAGAATGGTACCGGCGCCATCTTTCGCAGTGATGCAGGAAGAGGCGATGCGTCAGCAACAGCGGATGCAGCAGGAGGAGAAGATCAGGCAAGAGCAAAGGATGCAGCAGGAGGCACTGGCGCTGCAGGTGCTTAAGCAGCAACAGGCGCAGCAGCAGGAAGCAGCGAGGCAGCAACAGATGCAGAAATTGACTCAACAACAGAATGTTCAGGATCAACTCGTTGCTATGCAAACCAGGCGAATGCAGGTGCGATTACGTTGACTCGGATAAGGAATAATTTGCATCATCTGCCAATTGTCGTCTCTTTTATTCACGCTGGCTACTTAATAAATTCATGCACTGTTGACCTCCATTTTCACACTGACAAGACTACCGTGAGACACGTGTCTGGCATTTTCAATGACAGCTCTAATTTCCTCTGTGATACTTCACGTTGCTGGATATGCAAATTCTATTACCAAGAGGCAAGGTGCCGCAGCGCTCGTAGAAAATCCACTATTTTTCATGTAAATAAGTAAAATTTTGCAAATTCATTCATTTCGCAGTTGGCACAGAGTATGGCGGCTGCAGGCGCTCCATTGAGAATGCCACATATCGTAGCAGCGATTCCACCTGCAGGAAGTGTCGTCAATCCAGATATCGCTCAGTCCTTACCAAAGCCTATGGTCGGTGTTATTGCACCAGGAAGTGGCTTACCTCCATTCGTTGCAATGCCAAAGTCATCGGCTCAACTTACCGACAGAATTAGCAACAGTCCAACGTTGCTGGAAGAATCCGTCAACGAAGTTCCAAAGAATGAATTTAATCAGGTGACATCGAATTTTTCATCTCTTTAGATTATCGCTGGTCGATCCAGATTGCTAATACCATATTCCATAATGCATCTAGCTGCCGATTCCTGATGACGAAGCAATCTCAGCAGTGAATCAGCTGACTCTTCGCTCCATACAACCAGCTGCAGCTGCACAGGCACTGCAATCCGTTCAGCAACAACAAAACGAAAAGCAGCAAAGTCCAGCCCAAGCGCCGTTGTCTCTCGCATCGATACAGAGTATGGAACCGTCGCTGAAAGCTCTTGCCGAAGCCAGCAATATCACTCTGGAAGCATTGGAAACAGCAATTTTATTGAGACAGCAACAATTAATGCAAAAGCATCAGGAGCGAACGACCACGTCCACTACTACGTCTACGACGACGCAATCTCCTGTAAAAAAGTATGTAATTCATTTTCTAATTTATTCTAATCCATGTCGAGTTATTCTCTTCTCGTACTAAGTTTATTTTACCTACAGTAGGTACAACTATGCTGCACCCACGAAAGTCATGAATGCGCCACGAGAATATTATCCCATGGGGTATGACAAGAATTTTGATGACAATTTTGCCAGTCGCGTGGATCTGCCAGACACGAGTTTCTATTGTGGCGACCAAAAACACTTCCCAGGACTTTACGCCGACGAAGATCTCGGTTGCATGGTAAATTTTGTAATAACTGGAATCGCTATTTGTAAGCCAAAGGATTAGTAACGTGTATGGATTATTAAGTTTGTCCTTTCTTTGCATCAGGTATTTCACGTTTGCGCTTTGACGGACGACGGGCTGATAATGAAGAGCTTTTTGTGTCCTGAGTCGACTCTGTTTGATCAAACTATTCTTAAGTGCAATTGGTGGTTCTACGTGGACTGCAAAGCTTCGAAGAATCTTTACGACAGCAACATTCCTATCAGTAAAAGTTATCAGCTGATGAAAGCTCTGGCTTTTTTCTCGGGCTATAAGAGTCACGATAACGGTACGGAGTCTGCAGTCGACAATGAAGGATCCTGAATGGCCTAAGCCTATCTTAAGGAAGTAGCGTAACGGCATTTTAGAATGAAAGTGTTCAGCTGTATTTAAACTCTGACGAAGGAAAGTGTGACGTGGGGAATTGGCTGTTTTGATCGCGCTGAATGATCATTCACTTTTTTTTTCTTTTTTAACGCCGAACAGAGAAACGTTGATTCTCTTTGAAACTCGACGAGTTCGTTCGTCGTCTTCCAACGTAACAGGTCAATATTTTCTATTTCTTTCGTCCGGGTTTAAAACGTAATGCTAATAGATTTTGAACTACGTTCCGGTGGGAATAACGACTACGTGTATGTAGTATCTGGTGGATGATTTTCGGTGTGTGTGTACGTAATAGTAAAAGTCAACTTGGCGTTCGACTTAATCAAAATAACTTCCTAAGCCGTCGGTATCAAGCGAAAACGTACGATACGTAGATTTCCTTGTATTAACATGGAACTTTAAAAGTAATTGTTATTCTTTAAGACACGCTCAGGCCCTTGCCTTTAATTATAAGAGTGTATATATATACATAATTTATTTAATCATTAAGTAACTTTGTATACCTTGCTCCAAAAAGAACTCTGTAAATAGCTGACATGGCTGTCATTAAAAAGCAAAAACGGATGGATTTGTTGAGTAATTGCTAAATTTCTCCAAACACACACACACACACACCTAAGCGATACTCGATCGAAATCGATTGACTTTTATTTCTCAACAAAGTATGATCTAACAACGGTGTGATGAAAATAAAAGCGGCAAAGAGAAAAGAGACGAGAGTAAATGGCAACAACATTTTATTGAAGGCCAATTCGCACGACGCGACGTGACCTAAGATGATGACAATCAGAGGTGCGTCCTGGGACGTTCGCTCTTATGGTAATATAAAAACGGCGTAACAAACTAGATACACGTTAACAGTTACGTATGAAGAGGAGTGGTGTGCAGGATGGTTAGTACTGCGATGAGAATGATCCTTCGGGGCACCGAAAAGGTATCCTAGTAGTGGTACCCCTGGTAATCGAAACTGTCCCCCGATAATGGAGCCTGATGAAGACTGGCAGGGTGGTGGCCCGCGGCGGCGGCCGCAGCTGCGCTTGCCGCATGTGCCGCGGCAGCAGCAGCGTTGTTCTGAGCGGTCTGAGCAGCAGCGGCAGCCTTGTTGGCAGCAATCTGTGTCGCCTCGAAGTCGATCCTGGAAGCAGCCAACTGTTCGTCGATGGTCTCGGCACGAGCTTTAGCCTGACCGACCATGGTGGTCTGAGCGGCCAGTTCAGCCGCAGCTTCGGCCGCGGCCTGAGCAGCGTGATCGGCAGTGGCCTGAGCGGCGTTCAGAGCCGCTGTGATCACCTGCACCTGATGCATAGCTTGTTGGGCCGTGTTCTGGGCCGCAGTTGCGGCACGCTGAGCTTGCTGCAGCTGCATCTTCTCTCCGTCAACGGCAACGTGAGCGTCGCGGGACTGCTGCTCCAATCCAAGAACGATTATCTGCTTCCCGGCGAGAGCCGCAGCTGCGGTGGCTGCCGATTGGGCAGCTGATTGGCCAAGAGTGTTCTTAGCCATGTAGGCGGCTTGCGCAGCTGCGCTGTGCTGATTGGCGATTGCTGTGTGTGCCTGATCGGCAGCGCCCTGAGCAATGCTGACCAATCCTCCGCCGGTACTGTAGCCAACATGGCCATGGCCCCCATGGTGCTTGTGGCTCGCGGCGGAAGACGAGTCGACGTAATGAGATTCCGCAGGTTCGTTGCCGTATTCGTAATATTCGGCTTCCTCTTGCTCCTGAATGTGCTTCTTGCTTGGAGCTGCAAGTGCGAGGCTCACGCAGGCGAAGACCACGAAGAACTTCATTGTCGATGTTTCGATTTACGTGGGCTGAAATGGGAAATTCCGTGAAATTACTCTAAATGATCGATGAAAAATCATTGGACACTTCGGATTCTATCGGTCTCTTTTTCTTTTGGGGATCATCAAAAAGTATAGTTCGAAGAAGCTTATTTTCAAAATTATATTTCGTAACAGCTTCACGTAGATCATTCAAACGAAATGGCCTGCGGAAGAGATTCACGGTGGTGGGGAGGGTAGTGGCGCGTTTCAGCTATCACTTATGCTGCCTAATTACGCAATAACTTTTTATCTACATTTTTTATCCACGCAGCCTCTCGCCAATTTCACGAAGTCCGCCGCTTTGCATGGTTGGCCACTTGGCTCTGCTGAGAACCTACCGCGAATCGATTTCTCAAGGAAAAAAAGGGTCGGCCGCTTGCTTGGACGCTTATCGAAAGTCGAGATGATGACCACGCAGCGACTGTCAAACTTTTTTATGAAAATTCTACTGTTTACATAATCCACAGCGAATTTACTAGCATTATTTGCAGAACGTTGCGTATCTTTTGACAGCAAAGGAAAGCCATGCGTTTCTTCGGTTCCTCACATTTTTCTCGCGAGTCTCTCGAGCTGCTCTTTTTTCTTCGATATTCTTTACGAATCGCAGGACATTGCACAGAGACCTTTGAAATATTCTCCAGTGTGCCTGATAAACGTCTGTAGCGATTTGGTATCGTATGTGCAAACAATTTTGTATTAATATTTTTTGAAAAAAAAAAAAACAATTAAACAAAGCGTAGCGATTGCTCAGATTTAACATTCCTATTTCGTTTCGCTCCAAAAGTTTTCTATAAACGATCTATTACGATATTACTTAACGAGGCAACTATCTGTGCGATATAATCGGCCACGTGTTTTCCGAACGCTTAAAGTGTGTAGGAACGTAACGTTCACGTAAAATTTTTACAAAGCGACCCTTTCTAATGCAACGAACAAACGGCCCTGTGATCCTTTGATTCGAGTCGTATACATATATATGTATATGGAAAGGACCGTTTACTTACGACAGATTAATCTATTATAGTTCCAGTGGCTGTGTTGACAAAGTGGTTCTCAAATATCATAAAAATTCGTAAAATACGTCGGGATGAGAGATTCGATTAAGTTGGCGGGAAATTTAAATTTTGACAATTCACTCGTTTCAAAATTCACGTACGACAGGAAGTTTTTATCGCTAATTGCTGATTTAATCGAGTATCTTCCGTGGCCTCAAAACCTACTTGAAAACTATTGACCGAATTATTTAGCGGTAAATTTTTAATTGGATCACTAATCAGATTTCATGTTACAAACTCAATACGGCAATGTCTTTGTGCAATAGAATTTCACCAATTTTATCCAGAGCGTGTGCAATTTTCGATGGTGAAAAGTTTCGAAATTTCACTGAGACGAATTCTAATACTTACGGATTACCACACTGGTTGTCGACTCGAGAATTAGAGCTGTCTTTGCTCTGGAAAGGAGCTAAGGAACTGATACCTTCCGTCCGATCGTCGCACCTCTTATACCCCTGCTGACCACACGGCAGCTCGAATCCTTAGGTAGGGGTTGCCAACGGTCAAAAAGGCGGACCACCAAACATCACGTCAAATTTCCTCAGCGCACCTCGCGGATGTAAGGTCAACTAAAAATGAACGTTACGTAATTGACCTATGATAAGGCACACGAAATTCAGAGTATAAATTAATACACGGTCGGTAAAAGAATTTTAAATAAATTTCTCAAATATGTCACATCGATCATTATAATTATAGAAATCAATAATAAGACGATCAATATAACAAAAAAAATAGATCTTAAAAAAATAGCAAGGCTGCTCCGTAATAATATTAATTTTAATAAAGCAGACATCGAAACAGGCTTAAGTTTTGCATCGAAGATCATTAATTCCCGCAGACATGTAATAAGGAAAGTGATTAAGAATTTTTAAAAATTTTTTACAATTCTCGAAACAAAATTTGAGCATAACGACTTTGGCTAGGAGGAAGCGATATCGATTAGTTACGATTGTCTTTTTTTTTTTCTTTTCTTTTCTACTGCCAAAATATCGAAGAGACGAATGTCGCTTATTATTACCAAAGGAGGAAACTGCATTTTTTGCTGGTCCTTTAAACTCTCGAGCAAATAACGAAGAACGATATTTCTTCGTGGACTCTTTATTTCTTTCTTTTTCCTTCTCACCCGCTCAGGGATCCACCGAAAACTCCTTAACGAGGATCAAAGCCAAAAGAACCAAAAGCGAAGGATCAGTTTTATTAGGTTCCGCATTTTCTAACTCGGATCAATGATTTTTCGTGCAGCCACGTTCGTGATATCCGGTGTGCTCCTTGAACCGTTCACAATCGACTATCAGAACGACGAAATACGCCGCGACGAATTCTGACCCATGCATCGCGCCTTGAGGAGTCGTGACCCCCGCAGGATCACAATTAAAAAGTGACTCTCAGTATTTTACGTTCACTTCGCCGTGCATTTATTGCACTGATAACTTCAACGTAAGACAAGACCCGCACTTCTTGCAGATCGATTCAAAAGAATTTTTAACTCTTACCCGGACAGTTCGAGAGACTCAATGAAATTTCTATTGTGAAATTCGCTCGCTCGTCACGGGTCAAGTTTCATGAGAACAGTACCGAAGGCTTGGGCGATTTCGTCCATAGATTTAACGTTGTAGGGCGTCCGGTCCTGTTATAAAATCCTTAACGGCAGGCAAATCAAATTTTAATTCTCCAATTGGTGATAATTGATTGTTGAGGTAAAATTTGGAAAAAAAAAGAAATAACAGCAAAATAGCCGACACTTCGATAATTGATTTTTAACCGTCGAAAAAGTAACGCCAGAAATGTCATCGAGTTACCACAATGTATTAATCGCTCCTCTAATTCGAGTAACATCATGGGAAGACTTTCGATTCCGTCGATTACGTAATCAAAGAAATTTCAGGAAAAGCTCTTCACTCTTGTTAACAGTTACACGTTCGTAAAAAGTTTTGCTACATAAGAGAACATTGCCTCTGCAATTACGTGATCCGTGGTTGACTCTGTCTTTGTAATGGGCTCGAATTCTATATTGATATTCGGTATCGCGTCTAAATAATTATTTTTCAATTTTTAATATATATATATATATATACGATGAATTTAACGATGCTGGATCAATTATTCATCGAAACACCCCAATGAGCACTACTGATCTTAAAAAGGATCTATGGGCGATCGTGCAAACCGCTAGATCTGGAATAACGCTTTACGAAGGCGAATGCATATTTTAGTTGCTGCACTCGATCTTTCACTCGGCGCTGACTCAACGTGGCCAATGCACATTAATGCACGCGCCTTCTTTCGACTTGACATTCACTGATCAAGTTACGTTTACATAATGACTTATATTTAATAAGGATAACGGATGCTGGGATAATTAATTGAACGTTAATAATTGAATCTGGACTGTCTGGTAAAGTAATGTTAATTAATGACGTGCGAAAGGGTTTAATAAAATTTTATTTCTAAATTTCTATGTCCGCTTGAGCCACGATAAGTTTGGTATTATGTTCCGGTCGATTAGTTATCGTGGTAATAATTTTGTAAGATCGGTCGATTGGTAACGGGAGGAGGAGTATAGTGAAAAATATGAAAGGATCGTTGATCGGTATATTATGAAAATAGAAACTGATATTGGAGTTTATCGATATCGATTTTTAGGTTGAAACAGTCGATCATTTGTTATTTGACGGATCTGTCATTGGGTACTTGAAATATCATCGGTTTTATTGTACTCATGACGTTTCTCGAGACGATGACTCTCGCCATGGCTTAAATATGACGTTTACCTAAATTTGAGAATTTCGATTAAGATGAGGGATATTTTCTTTGTTCTGTACGTAGGTGAGTAATTAATGTCGATATGGTAATCAAACTTGAAAAAATTATTATGTCGTTCACAGTGACGATAACAGTTTTCTATGTCGACTGTCGACGATCTCACGGAACTCAGGATCATCTGGTATATTGACACTACGAACGTTGTAATGGGAGTTGAAAATTTTGTAAAATTTTTATGTCTTATTACCTAGGATACAAGAGATACACTCGACTCCGTAGAAGGTGACTATCGTTCGACTCAGAAGAAAACTGGAGAAAAGGCTTCGAGCATAGCGCAAAAAGCAGCTCAAGAAGCAAAAGCAGCCTCGGACGCTCAGAATATTGCTGGTCAGCAAGCGTCTCGGCAGGTACGAATTCCGTCGTCGTAATTGCGGCTGGGAATCAGGGACGAAAAGATTGTTTGAAAATTTGTACCACGTTGATGTCAGGTGAAGGCACAATTGGCTGAGAAGGCTGTGCAGGCTGCCAAGGCAGCAGAAGCAGCGTTATCCGGCAAGGAAGCGATAGTCGAGCAACTGCAGGAAGAAGTGAAGGAGGCCGAGTCTGTAGTTCAGGAAGAATCCGCGTCGCTACAGGAGGCGCGGCAAAACGTTAACGCAGCTGTGCAAGCAGCACGACAGTCGGAGCAACAAGTAAATTCTACTGGACTATTTTATATAGCTGCAGCACGATGTGAAAATCTTTGTATATTTCGACGTTACAGCTGAAGACGCTGACGCGAGCGCTGCAGACGGCCAAGTCGAATATTGGTAATGCGCAGGCGGCCGCACAGGGTGCGCAGCAGTCGCTCAACGAAAAACACGAATTGCTCGAAGCTGCCAAGAGACGCGTTGAGGAATTGACTAAGCAATTGCAGACTGCCAAAGTTGACTTGGCTAATACGAATCAGGCGACGTTAAGGGCTAGCGCTGCAGCACGCGAAGCAAAAATCAATGCCAATAGAAATAAGAGAAGACGAGCTCAGTGGCGGAGGTTGAGGTCTTCTGGAAAAAACAAAGGATCTGTGGCGATGTGAAGGATTCGATGTTTTATGGAAAATCTGCAATGTGATTATTGTGTCTTTTGTGTAAATAAGATGCAATGGTTTTTTTTCTTTCGTGGGAGGCTGTAGCGTGGATTTTTGAATTTTAAAGAATTTTGCATATTAAACGTACAGATTGAATTTTGCCTTACGATCGATTTTATTTTCCTTGGAATATTTCGTCGCGTGACATCTGTCGATTTTTTAATCGAACTTTCAGGTGTTAAACAATCACGACGTTACTGACACGCGTGACTTTCTGTCAGTTTCATGAGACCTTTTTTTTCATGTAGGTATTTGATTTTCATAGGAGCAAATGAATTATGAGGAAGCAGAACTCGTCATTAGTAAATTTGGATTTCGTAATATGAGGATAGTACTGTTGATTATGATCTATATGCGTGAGTGTCAGCTTATTGATTAGAATCGATATTTTTCTAACCAAAGAAAACTTTCGATTTTTTGAAGCGATCGCGTGGATTTTGACGTTTAATTTATAATTTTTAGTTATTTCCGTAGACTCGGATGCGAAAAGGTACAGGAGATTGAGAGACGTGAGTGCTTTGTAAAATCATCTAAATAATTTAAATATACAAAGAATTTAATATTTGGTTTACGACTATACAGATATCGTGCAATGGTATTGGAGGCCAGAAAAAATCAAACAAAGCAACGAACATTGCTCAGAAAGCTGCACAGGAGGCGAAGGCTGCGTCGGATGCGCAGAATGTTGCTGGTGCTCAGGCATCTCATCAGGTACTACCGTCGGACGATATATAAGTTAAAATGAATACCTGACTGCAAGCTCGAAAACTAGGTTAAGGCTCAACTAGCCGAAAAGGCGATAGAAGCAGCAAAAGCAGCGGAAGCTGCTCTGGCCGGTAAGGAAGCAATAGTCGATCAACTCCAAGAGGAAGTGAAGGAGGCAGAAGCTGTAGTTCAGGAAGAGAGCTCCTCTCTTCAGCAATCACAGGCTAACGTGAATGCAGCGATGCAAGCAGCGCAGCAAGCTCAGCAACAGGTGTTCACGAGGTTTTGAAAAAGTTTGACAAAACATAAAATATATTATTCAAATTTCATTTCAGGTGAAGACCTTAACCCAAGCCGTACAGACAGCCAATGCCAATTTGGGAAATGCAGAAGCGGCTGCTCAGGGAGCCCAACAGGAAATGATCGAAAAGCAACAACTGTTGGAGGCAGCAAAGCACAGAGTCGAGGAACTGATTAAGCAGATGCAGTGTGCAAGATCAGATTTGGGAAATACCAAACAGGCTGCGTACAGAGCCAGCGCGGCGGCTCACGAAGCTAAGGCCAATGCTAATCGCAACAAACGTGGTCAAATTAATGTTCTGCTATGAGGAACGGTCGTTGAATATTGCACTTTGATTTGCACTACTTAATCACTGGCATGCGATTAATCATCGTGATATCGACGGGCGACCATCGATTTGATTTAGTGATTTGACTAATGACCATTCAAAATTCAAAAGTACCTTGCGTATCGATCGAGTAACAAAGTCATGAAGTTTCCTCTAGAGTGGTGCTGACTTTCTTTTCTTGCCGCCAGTTCGTAACGTCGGTACAGTATGATTCTACTTTACCATCGAACTGCTCGATGCAACGAATACAGGGATAATAATTTTAACCAAAGTTTTTTTGACATTCAATAAATTTATATCGTTAAATCTACATTCATATTCATTCTCAAGTTTGTACAGACAGAAGGAACTTTGATGTTAATTTAATTAACGTGCATTCACATTGAAATTAGGTTTAGGCTAACAATTTTGTGATTACACCTAACCTAACCTAATGTATTAGAAATTATACCAAGTTTACAGTACAAGATTTAATAATAAATCTACAACCGTGTGCACTTTCATGCTTATGGACAAATGTTAATTGAGACTGGAAACTTAATTAAATTTTTCTCCGAGTGCCTTAATTATTAGTTCCGTTATCTGCACGTGTTGCGGTAGGCCAATCACATATGCTACAGCATCCGCAACGTCTGCAGTATTCAAGTGAGCGACGCTGTTGATGTCAAAGTCACCAATATTCTCAGTTTTGACGAAACCAGGTTTTATGTCCTGCAACAATTTATTATTACAAAGATGAAAAGTTTTTCATCTATTTTACAAACTCGTCATAGAAATATCTTATCACGTAATAGTATGGGCTTTCCATGAAGATCAACTGCAACTTGATTACCATGTTATCGATAAGATATCAGTTGCACTTACGGTAACTCGGATTTTTCCTCCTATTACTTCATTGTAAAGTATTTCGCTGATTGCTGTCACGGCAAATTTCGAAGACACGTATATGCCTAGAGGCAAATCTGGAAGATTCAGTATTTTACGTCCCACGAAGCTGAAACAAATTGAATCTTAAAGAACCGTAAGTTACGATAATTAATAATTAATAATTAATATTTATATGCCTGCCTGTTGATATTGACTATGTGTCCCTCGACGTTCGCACTTTTCATATGTTTCAATGCTTCCCGTGAGCAATACAATAATCCAAAAACGTTAAGTTCAAAGGTCGAGCGAATGCTGTCACTGGATGCGTCTGCCAATTAAGTTACGTATTAATAACAGCACCGAGATCAATGAGATAAGTTGAATTGCGTAATTTGCTTTTTGAAAAAAATATCAAATTTTTATTCTTACCAGCGATCGTAGCAACAGTCACTTTTCCAGCGTTGTTAACCAGAACGGATACGGTTCCAAAATTATCCTTAATCCAATTAAAAGCATCCATAACGTTTTCTTCCTTTGAAATGTCACACTTATATCCATGAAATTTTCCCTTTGGATTTTTCAATCGCTTCATTTTTTCCTGTATACGCGCAAAAAATTGTTTCCCTTTCAGATTCAAAAATCATCGAAATTATGAAGATTTTCTAACCTCCATCTCCTCCTTCCTTCTAGCTAACCCAATGACGATCATCCCCTGGCTGACCAAATTTTGTGCGGTCGCTAATCCTATTCCTGAAGATGCTCCAGTAACTACAGCAATTTTGCCAACCCAACGACTCATTTTAAAGTGACTCTAGTTCGACGCTCAATTACAACTATGCGGATTCAAGTTAATAATATATTAACAGCTTTATATTATCAGCAGTCTTATATAATGGTCCTTGATTTTGTAGTGGGGTGGATAAACTAAATTTATGTTTTTTTTGTTAATCAGTACAGATTAACTTGAAAGGTATATTTATAATTAATGTAAATTTCCCTATATAGGCGCGTTTCATGATTGAAGTGATTCTCTACGTTATGCATATACATAGGTTGAAGTCTTAAAATTTGCATTGCTTATGCATTTTTATAAGGAGATAAGAAGCACGGGAATGCAATACAAATTTTGTGAGGATATAATGTTAAAAAGAAGATTCTTTTTTGGACAATTTTTAGTTTCAGGATTGCATGTAAAATTACATATTAAATATGCAAATCAATTTCGAGGCTATTGACCAGTTGCTATGCAATTTTTACCGGTGCTTAAATAGGGTCGTGTACTCTATTGGGAAAAGGGTTGATTGATATGTTAAAATATTTAACGCAGTGCATTTTGGAATAAGACAACAGCAAAACGGTCACCATCTGTCACTGTCAAGTGAAACGGGAATAATTTATTATATATTAAATATATGTAATATATCATAGTGTCGCGAATGTCATTGTCATTCAAAAAAAGAATCGCTACTCTCGTGACACGTGAAGTGCATATATGTATAAATTTAAAGAAATCGTCTCAAAAAGGAAACTTTCGTAGCGAACTATTTACAAGAGAAAATATTTTCTTTTTTAAAAATACGACTGCGTATAAAAGGACCTAAAAAAAAGTATAACAAAAAATAAAATTTTTTTTACCGTTCGCAGATATTTGCAATTTCGCAATTACATTTTACACTTCTCCATAAGCGTCTCACTCACAGAGCGCAGTCGTACTGCAGTATCGATTAGCAATGCGATTACGATTTTACCTAATTATCAAAATTACGTCAAACGATCAAAAATGTGTCCTAATACCTGAAAAAGTTCCAATAAATTTGCCAAATCTAGTCGCGAATCCAGGCGCTACCGGACGGGGATCCTTTCACTAGAGAGTTTGAAAGACTCCGTTCAATCACGGCTAGGTCAAAGGTCGTGCCTTTTATTCGTGAAATAAAGTGATGTTTAAAGATTTGAATAAAAAAAAATCAGGTCAATTAATTTCTATAACAATATCCCAATGCCGATCTCGCTCTGGGTTATTCGATAAGCCAAACCTACGAACACGAAGTAATCTAATATGTTAGAAAAAAAAATTTTAAAAATTCTCTCAGCGTTTGAAGAGAATTCGAAGTTGCGGCAGAGACTATTGAGCGTTCTCTCGGGTGACGTCACTGGCTCCCAAGAGCGAATGGGTCGTGAGAGGCACATCAAAGCTGAGTTACTTTTCCTTCCAGTGCGCCCTTCGCCCAACCGTAGAGAGAACGTACAAGGCACACTGAGCAGTAATCTTGATGGGAGACATTTAAGAAAAAAAAAAAAAAAAAAAAAGGAGAATCGCGTTATACCTTTTAGTAATGGGTCTAGTTTTTATTATTATTATTTTTTTTCCATAAAAAAGAACCCATGTATTCCATAAGGCTGCTACGGAATACAGAGTTCTATGCTTGGCCTCCATTACGTGGCACGCGTTGGTAATTGTTCAAATTATCGATAGTGATTCAGCTTTACGATATCCAAAAAGGTATGTAATACATGTTAATACGTTCGGTGTGAAATAAAGGGAACGTATTGCGGCATAACATTTTTTTTACGTATTTACGAAATAATACTGACTCGAATATCTCAATTTCTGGAAACTCTACGATTTGCAATAAGAAAGTACAATTTCGTGGTCTCTCGAATTTCTGATAATCTCTACAAAGGTAGTTATTTTTTTAATACTAGAAAATAACCTTAAATTTTCTTCATATTGAGTCGTCGTACCGTTTAGAATTCTAGTACGAGGTACAAGATTTTGCAATATCCGCAATTAACTTCTGTATCAATGGGGTAGAGTATTAACAAAGAAATTGTCTAAGAATCGACCGTTGGTACGATAGTTCGATATTTTCGTACGAAGACTTTGA
>JARQSV010000341.1:172752-196561 GCA_030142285.1 Calameuta idolon | reverse complement strand
TCTTCCTGGTAAAAGCAGCCAGATAAGAAACGCGTTAGAATCAGATGAAATAACAACAATATACAATATCGATCACAGGATACCAATAAAGTAGAAACGATCAGAAAAAAAAAATCCTTCGATCTTCTATCAAGAAAGCACCTAAGACATCACAAGAAAAAAAAAAAAAAAAGAAGCTAGCAAAAAAATATTTTCAAATTTTGAGCTGATAAAAATTTGAAATAAATATCAATCAGCTGTATCGCGTTACTACGAATCATCTCATTCTTCGAATCGGACCGAACTCGTGGATGCAACCTTAATTTCATGAATTAAATAATTTTGCAAAATTAAAAGCAGTAATAGTCGTTTACCTTAATAAGCCGATGGCCAATTATTTATTTATTGCGGATAATAAAAATGAAAGCTAATAGCGGGTGACTAATCCGTGACTATATACACGAATAGTATACAGGGTGTCTCACTTATCTTGATCACTCAAAGTATCACGGTTGCCTTTGATGATAAATATTTTTTTTTAATTTATATATATATACTATATTCTAATTTATTATATTTTTCGATAACGCACGTCAATAAGATAATTTAAGCACAGGGAGGCCCAAGAGAGCGATTTTCTTTACCGACGGAGAATTCTTTCATTGGCATGATTATTATGTGATTACGATATGCAGACGTAATATCGTAGCGTGTGAAACTTTCAGGATGAGAACCGAGTACGTTTAACCCGTTACTATAGCCGTAACAAACTATAACGTGACTCCCTCGGTGAACTGTATCCGTGAATCCGAACGATTCCGTAACGATTGTCACGAGGCTCAATACATATAGGGTGACGTAAATTGAAAGCAGCCTGAATGGCTCATAGAATCTCTTGATGACTCGAAGAATGCAGCCCACGGTTCATTGAGAGTTTCAGCAAAAGAAGACAGATCGAATTAGCCAAAGAGACTAAAGTCAAGGCTGACTGTGAGTCTTTAGACCGATCCGGATTAGCCTTCCGCGCCTATTCAATATTTAGCTCAGGGGAGAAGATGACATTTGAGCGATCTGCTTTTTCGCCATTGAGAAACAAAGTTTGCGAATTGTCGTTCCCGAGCGAGTGGTAGCGAACGGGATTGCCTTAAGTCAAAATTATTATTATTATTTAATTTTTGCGAAATATTAGAAACGAGGTCTTTCGATTGGCATGATCTTGCGATCGATACGGTTGGAAGGTCACCCGGGCTACGATGATGATCCACGTATCAAAATTGATTATTATAAGGAATATGATCCTTTTCGAGGATCGAGAAAAAGAGCGGATTTATATGGACTGTGAAATTGTGGATCGGAGATCGATCGTTGGCGCGTGGATCTTTGTCGCGGAAGTAGATGGAACATGGGTGTAGGTTCCGTTTAGATCGAGAAGTCAAGTGGGCGAAGGGAGAGAGAGAGAGAGAGAGAGAAGTCAAGTGGGCGAAGGGACGGACGTTACGAGAGATGACGTCGGGATGTGTGAGTTAGGCAAGGCTCTTCCGCGACTCTCGCTTCTACATATTCGCACATGCTTAATGGGACCGTATGAATACGTGTAGAAATGGTTGCGTAATACGGTTACGGTTGGCGCCGATGTAGGTCAAATTGATGGGCATCCTTACACAAACAGATCTATTCTAAAAAAAGACCAGCCGAATGTTCATCACTTTGTGAACACTTACGGACTTTTTATTTATCTTTGGGACAAGTTCAAAATGACGTGAAAATAAAGAAAAAAGTATTCGAGCGGCCCACTGCTACCTGGGTTGATGTAATTGCGCGTGGTTAACGAGAAGTGACAGAAAGAAGCTAATATTAACCGGCATGAAAGGAACTACCGATAATGGTGGAAGCGTTATGAAATATGTCTGGGGTTTCTATGAACGCGACGAGTCGCGCGCTATGAGTAGCTTTGGATGTGAGAGTCGAGAATGATCGATTCTATGACGCTTGACTGAATTGGATGCTGCGCTCGGTCCGTTTTACACGGAGAAAGTCTATTTTTTATTATGATATTATTTTTCGAAAAATTACAGACGAAGCTTGGATAACTCTGGGACGGACGATTACTTCGGACATGTCGGTCTAGACTAGGGATTGGTCCTGTGTGATAACGAGAATGAAGAGGATTGGAAGGAGGGATTGGCTGAGGCTGGTGCTGCTGATTATAGCCCTGGTGGAGATCGACGCTCAAAAGGTTGAGATAGCTGAAACTGTATATTCAAAAGAAATTGACTTTCTTCATAAAAATCTGTATCTTACTTCATGTTGATAGCAAAAGAGACAAATTTATAGGGAGCAAGTTTTACCTGCACTCGGTGGTAAAATTCCTGAAGAGGCCTTCAGGTCCGATCGATTGGCTCTTAATCGATTGAACAAAGACGGTATCACGATTCCCGATGGGGTCGTCTTGGTCGGGCGAGACGTCCAAAAACATCCTCAAAGGGAACAATCGATGCCTGAAGTGTTGAAGGTATTTTTAATTAAAAAATCAAATAGTCCGATTCGCGTCGGTAATGAAGTTTCCGACAATCCGTCGAGTATCAATGGCTTGACGAATGGACATTCTTTAATAAAGGTTTACCTTACTCCGGACGGTCGATACGTACCACCAGAGGGTCGGTACCATTACAGCCACCCCAAAGCCGTAGATACGACCTACGTTATCCGAAGCCCAATTGGACGTGGTGGGAGTCATAAATCAGGAAATGATCAGGGCAGCCATAAGCCACGTGGCTTCAGCAAGTCTTACTCTTACACGAGACAGCAGCAACATCCGGGATCATCAGCTCTGCGGAAGCCAGGAATATATAAGCCGATAATCGGCCCGTTTGTTATTCCTACCCGGGAATTATTGGTTCAGCCATTTTATCCAATTTGGAATACAGATTTCGGCTGGGAAGATGCTCTGCACGAACCGTTAGATGAATTTTTTATCAACAACGTTGCTCTATTCAATTCGCACCAAGTGAGTATTACGGGTTCGGTAGTTTGGACCTAGCTTCTAATGGCTTCTAATGTCTGATTAGTATAAGCGCCTTGCCTTTGTCTCTTCCGGATCATATTATTATTATTATCAGTGATCAACGATACAACGACAGAACCAATTGGTACCGGTCGTTGGACAGATCGGAGTATTTCTTAGGAAAAAAAAAAAAAATATATCGAGATTGCGTGATAATTTTGGCACGTGATACAATCACTTTGAACAATCAATTATACTTACGAGTATAAGGCAGCTGGTATTTCGCGCACTTTCATTGGGTCTGTAAGTGCACTTACTATTAATGCTACCAGGAACTGATCTTGTGTTCTTACGTCGGGAATGTCTGTTACGTTAAGTCGGAACGTTCGAATGCAGATGAAAGTTTACTCATCGAGTTTCCCAGCTTCACGCTTCTCTGCCTCTATGGCTATGAAATGTAGATTACCGTCAGTGTTGAATTTGAATTTTTTCACTATTTTAGATAATTACGGATTACGACGAATTTTTGAATCAATTTCACGCGCGTCGACCGAGACACGTTAGAACGGAACACGATGACAAGAGTTTACATGGATCAGGTAAAAACTTTGAGGTCAATGTCAAGCCACCGGTAGCTGCGTTGGAGCGTTCAATTTTTCCGAAAAATGTACGCTCGCGAAATGTGTCAAAAGTGTCCGGTTATACGGATCTGACGAAAATACCAGAAACCAGTTTCGTCTGTCGCGGAAGAATGGGGACGTTTGCCGATGTTCAAACTAAATGTCAAGTAAGTATCTTTTACTAATTGTGAATTCCCGAATTCACGTATCTCGATTATTTTTGCATACGCGCGTCATTAATGAACCAACAGAAATTCATTGTTACGTCGAAACTAATGGATTTAATTATATGACACTTAAATCATTCGTTATGGCTTTTACTTTCTTTTCTGTAAAACTTTATAGCGGCAAGTATTACTTGCGATTACATGATCCCACTAAATTTGTTTATCACGCTCGATCGAAAGTATACTGCATTCTGCGGAAGTCCGTTAAATATACACGACAGTCGGTACAGTAGAGCAGGCGACTACCGACTCTGTAGGTAACGTGGACAAAAATTACGCAAACTCCGTTTCAACGATTTTTATGTCCAGTAGATTCATCTCGTAATACCAACATGACAGCTATTCGTTATAACGTTATTAAAACACGTATACAGATGTTACATATACAGTAGTATGTTGTCTAGAGAGAATAAAACTATCTCTGACGGTTGTCTTACGTAATTCGTTTAACGTGTGAGTGCATAAAGGTCATCATTGCAAGTTCATGTTATTCCGGTACACGTTTTATCTTGCGTGCTCTGACATTTATCGGTGTATATATACAAAAAATATATTCGCATTATTTTTTATAGGTATTTCATGAATGTACTGGATTTACGAAAAGTTCATCCTTGTGTCCAGTAGGAACAGCTTATAGCGAAAGTAAAAAACGTTGCGAATGGTGGAACAATGTTACCTGCTCATTCTGAAAAAAATGGAGATTCAACGGTTCAATAAATAGAGGATGAATAATAAGATATACGTGAGATGAGCCTGCTAATGAAAAAAAAAATTTCTCCAGATATCTACCTAATTAATTTTCAATTAGCTTGTTGATGTAATGTTGAATTTTTATACGTAACATGCAGCCATATACTGTTCATTATGATATTCGATAGTAGTAAAAACTCTTTTGTACACGTTATATTTTGTAATAAAATACTAATGAATGACAGCGAAGGTTTTTTTTAGAATCCAGATAAAAAACATTTGCTTGTAGAGTAAATTATATATTAAATCGTTTTATTGAAAAAAGCTTTATAAAAAGTATGTATATTACCTAAAGTATAAAGGTACATGGAAAAAGTCGAATATTTCACCTATTATTAGGGTTTTCACTTACAATTCATGAGTTTTTCGAATTTAACGTGACACTTCGATTTAATTGTATTTGACAACTATTTCATGTCAGTTAATAAGTAGCTTATTTCAGGAAAAACCTAAGATTCGATCTATAAATTGATAAAAAGCATACTTTTAATATAATACAAGACTTCCGCAATACTGAGGCACTTTACTGTGTTACACACTGAATTTAAGGCTTAGAAATAAATTCTAATTGTAAGCTCTATTATGTCTTACAGTAATGAACATTTATTTCTATGCATTAAGAATTCTTTAATTCGCGATCAATAGTGTGATATCAAATATTTGCGCCATTTACCTATTTCATATTTTATTACCGTTCCTAAGTTTAACAGTTGTTTCAAGTTAATGAACTCCGGAAGATAAAGTACAATGAAAATATATTCTTTATATATCTCTATTAACATATATTAAGATCAGATAATGAAGGTATTAATTACATATTAGTAATTCTCAAGAATGAAAAGAACAAAATTTATCTAAATTATGCAGCAACGAATGAAGAGTATCATTCCTTATTTAAGAATTACTGCATGAATTGAATTATGAAATAAATGTATCATTGGAATACCTTTTATAGCATTATATGCGACGATTTTTAAGCTAACCTATAAATTCTAAGTTCATGAACCGAATTTGGACGGATGTCTATTCTCGGACTAATTTCAGTCTTCGGTCATTCAGTAAAATCTAAGATATTAATCATTCTTCCATGATTAATGGAATGACACGCAAGTAAGACAGTTTACTTAGAGTTAAAAAGTCATTTCTATTGATTTGTGCATTAAATATGAATCTCGTTTCTACTTAGTAATGTCCACTTTGTACAAGTCAGTAAAACATAGAATATTGCTTATCAAAATGTCCTCTCTTACTTTGGTGCCAATGAATGTAACGTATGACTTAATTGTATAGCTTAAAAACATTAATTATATCGTCAAATGCAGTGTGCAAACAGACATAACAATTTAAGGCCATAATAGTTCGATATTCGGTGACTGAAGAGTTTCAAATATTTTGTACATCGAATAGACGCACAACCAGCAGTATATCTAAACGCATGTGAAACAAAATATATACTATAGAAAATGAGCAAATTATGTTTTTCTGTAATTACATAAATAATACAGTGTACTCACGTTATAAGACATCCAGAGCCAGTTGCATAGTGTTGCAAACACAGATTGAAGCTAGAAAATATTGTTTCAAGTCCTTAAACTTATCCAAGTAAAAACTACATATACGGAGCTATTCTATCATCAAATAGATACTTACATATATATAATAACCTCCCAACAGCCATAGCCCAAAAACTAATTGGAATAAACATACAATGAACCATCCTATCAGCCAAGGCAACAACCAGCCTCGTACACCTTCATGAATTCCATGTATCATCATTCCAGAGGCAGCAATTAGCAGCAAAAAGTAAAAAATAAAGAAACCGCCGACTACTTGCATAGCTGAAAATAATGAAGAATCGATAATGTTATCACCTATATAAAATATGCATAAAATAAAACGTCCAATATACAATAATTAAAGAATTCTTACATCCTCTGACATCTGCCTCAAATAGAGGATTGTATAGCTGCGTAGAATCTCCACCATTGAGTTGATACGATATCAGTGTAATTAGCACAATGCACATCGCCTGAAGCAATAAAACAAGAACCGATAAGATTAATATCGTACCCAAATTACAATCAAAATAATAGTCCTAATAATATCATGACACAAAAGTGTCTCACCGTTGTATAAAAAGCGATAGCCTTGCATCCTGTTTTCACACTGTTTGTCCAAATACATGGTGACCAGCAGGATTGCAGTACGGTCATCTTCGTGCTGTGAGATATTGAAAAACGATGATAATTTTGTTTAATCAAATCAATCAATGAAAACACTAGGTCAAGTTAACCTCACAACTAGCAGTTGTTACGAGCATTGGGCGTCGACTGGCGTCGAGGCGACACGATTTAAAACATGCACAAACCACTGCCGCACGCGTGAACGCCAAACATACCGAAAGTCGTTCTTACCTATTTTCACGAAACTTCCAACAAAAGCGCGTACTGGTCACACCCTATTTTTCTTCGCAGCTTTACTCAAATATACAATCAGCGTGAATTTACAGTTAATTAAGGACCACAAGTTCACGTCACTGGAGTGTACGCGCCCATCTACCCCACCATCGGCTACCTCTAGGTCGCCATTGGCCACCATACGTATTGCTGTATGTACGTCTTGTACTACTGATTCTATCACGCTACACGTCCTTTCATTCAGAATTGCTACTTGTGACGTATCTTTACTACTTGTCTACTCCAATATACTCACTTCCACTCACTACTATGCTACTCGTTACTGTTAGTCCCTATTCAAAAATGCACCTAATAAAACATCGAGAGCTACAGACGACAATGTGATTTCCCTTTTCCCCGACTTGCAGCCGCATAACAATGCCTTTGGGCATTGCAGCTGTAAGTCATTTTAGTAGGATTATTTTAATCAGAGATAGTTTCTTATTACCGTCATTGCGTAAGTTAATCCGACACGGTCCTTAAACCTATAAAACATACAGCAGTTAGTCCTGTTAACGTAAGGATTAATATCACAAACGAGTAGATATTCCTCTTTATGAATTTTTCAATATTGCACTCGGTATAATTTAGTAAATGGGTTGAGATAGCCGTAATCTTTAAAGAAGGTTAAGTGGTTGTAATAAATTAGTTAGTCGTTTCTTTACATACCAAGGAGCAGTGCGTAAGTATCGCGCGAGGAATCCTTAAGTAACGCGCCAGATTACAGGTTAGCCAACCTGGTGTCTGACTCTTAAAAAGTTACTAGTTTGCCATAGGCGTCGAAATTTTCAGTTGAATTACATACAGCTTGCGTCTGACGTATCGAAACGAGTTCAGACTTGAAAAGTGAAAATCAATGTTTTTCGAAAAACGATTGCACGGGAAAAATATGGTTATGTGGAGCAGATAGGACAAAATATGAAACCAATGGTATGTAAATGTGACTGTACGAGAGAAAATATATTACGCAATTTTAATAATTACTTAGGAATAAAGCACTAAGAAAACTCGGTGAGTTTCTTCTACTCGGCCGAGTAAACCTTTCGAAAATGACGGTTACGATACTTGTTCCATATAACTATACCATATTAGCGAATAATATATGCCAATGGTATCTATTAATAATCTGCGAGCAAGGTCAACCTGGTTTATTGGACGTAAATAGAAACGACTGCATACGCGTCTTCGACCGATTCCAATAATGTACTTCGCGATGATTACGCGACTCTCGCTCGTAGTCTCAATAATTGAAACTGCATAATAAAATGGAGGAAAGTGCGTCGCGATGTTCGGTAATAAATTCGCAAGAGAAACGAGAAAGAAGGAAGCCAAAAGATTACTTTTGACATCAGGAGAAATAAAGCAGTCTCGCTAATCCTAAGTGGATTCAAAACAGTAGCAAAGCGTCTGAATATGAAATTTGTGGTGCGCAGCCTCAATACGCCGTCAGCGTTCATTGCTGCCGACACAACAGGGAACGAGGTAAGGGAAACGTTGTTTTTGCCAAAATCTAATAATAAAATAAATCGTGCAAGCGTCGACGAAAAATTCATTTCCAAGTATTTCATTGTCGTAGAATATACGGTGCGTTCACGTGTGATTAAATAAAATCATAAAGTCATAAGCCTCGCGAGGTTTGAACATCGGCCATGTTCGTGCTTCGTTCTCGTCAGGCGAGTCGATATCGCATGAAAACCTGGAAAATTTTTTAAAATCGCGCATAGCTCGATATACCGCGAGATAAACTCGCCATAAACCTATCACCTGCGGTCATCAAGACCCTTTATTATATCGCAATAACAATCTCCGTATAATATATTAGCCCGTGGTTCGTGGTTCGCGCCGGTGATTAACCCTTGGAAAATGTAGTTCAACGGTTTCGTCTTTCCCGATTGCGGTTTCCGTAGGGAACGGCCATTTTGGTACCGCAGATAGAAAATAAATCTTATGAAACCAGATAAGTTCGAGCACTGATAATGCACGTCGAGTCATCGAGTTATGAAAAACAAAGAGACACACGCACGTCAAGGCACACGACGCAGCCACGATCGACGACGGTTCTAAACGAGCGTCGACGACAGTCGCCAGCGACGCTCTTTGTATCATTTTCAAATTGCACCAATGGGTACCGCACCTGCATCCCAGTAGCATTTGCAACATTTGCACCGCATAGCGCCGTGTAAGGTTAATCCGATCGGCATGATGGAATGGAATAACCAGACTGGATTTTCACTTGGAAATTATTGTGCCGTCGTGGCACCTGTGTCGCTCTTTGAGAATTCCTGTTCTCCCCTTTGGAAGGACTCGGTGCGGTGTGCCTATCCCTATTTCTATACCGTGCATCTACGAGCGTATGTACAGTGTACAGAGCCATTCAGTCCAAACGTAACGGTATAAGATTTGACAGCCAGTCGTAGGACGATTCCTTTGAGTGAGCACTGTTTGACAAGATTGTACAATTAACATTATTTACGAGCCGTTCGTGAGAGTCCGCGTGCTCTTGTGAATTGGTAAAAAAATTTGTCAATGGATACCAAAAGATTTCGCTTGCTAGGAAACGGCTCGCTGTCGTTCACGGTGACAAATGGTACTGAGCACCAGACACCTGGCGACGGCAGTGAATTTTGACTGGTGCTTTTTAACTGGATAGTCCTGTATGCATATACGTATCGCTGTCTCTCACTTGCTCCTTCCTTAAAGTCCTTTCAAGAGCGAGTGAAAGGAAGAGACCTTTATCGTAGTAGCTACTCTAGAGTATTTGTACGTATTGAGCTATGCCTACTATAGTCCGCACGTGGACTTCATTCACCCTGGGCCATCGACTCTTTCGTTTGATAGGTTTTTTGCTTTAATAAAAAAAAGTCAATAATACGTTAGCACTCTATAGTGCGTTGCCGGTAATAACGAAGCTGCCAGTCAGGCATTTGGAGACTGATGCTAAATTGATATGGGGTTTTGGTTACCGTGATAAAATTATGAGCGACGGGACCCGTGGACGTGAAAAATTTTGGACCAAGGGAAACGGACGGCGAGGATGCTGCGACCTGGTGAGTTCGGATAACGACGTGGACCATGCAAGACTCGAACAAGATCACAGAGAGCGCAAGAGACCTTTCTTAGTCTCGTGTTGGCTAAGTCGGCAAGCTATAAATATACGAGTCCACTTGGATGGCTGCTATTTTCTAAGACTGTCTTCCACCATATTGGTTTCGGTTGATTGTTAGCATGGGGGCAGCCGTAGGTTGCCTCTCAATTTAGGAGGTCGGCTGGATGCAACGTTGCCGCGGTTTCACTTTTACGATAACTTCAAACCGGGCTAACGATACCTTAAGGGTCTGACGGTGATGATGGATTCGCGTGAATCTTAAGAATTTTTCTTTTCAAGCTTCCGTTTTTCGTGCTTCCGACACGAGACTCGGTCAGTGCGTCAGCCATTGTTAATCGAGGATCTGTCAGTGTCGATCGTCTGCCGGCGACATTGGACTCTGGGACACTGTAGAATACTGCTGCCCGAACTCAACTATAGACTATTTGCCGGGACGGCAGGGCGCGGGGCGCAGCCTATACTCTCTTCGTCGTAGCTGCCGGCAGCCGGAGTCGTGCCGATCCTTTCCGATAGGATTCGTCAACGTGTAACTCGGAGTTCCTTCGGCCAGTACACAATCAATGACCTAACGCGTGTCGTATCTCGACTCGACTACGTATCGGTTGATCGAGAGAATCATACCATTACGTACGATAAGCTGATAACGCGTGAATCTCGATTCGATCTGTGTATAAAAATACACGATAATCTTAAACAAACGTGTACGGACTCGTCTAGTATCATTGAAAAAATAAATCAGCCAATCGCATCAGCTGACGAGTCCGTGATAAAGATCTATCGTACGAATGGTACGGTGACGTTCCGATAAATATCGATTCGATTGGCAAAGCAGGAAAAGGAGCTCAGAAGCGATTCTCATAGAGTCAAAGGAAGGATTCCTCTTGTTCCCAGTATGGCGAGAAGCCCCATGTGTTGCTTCGAGACGCACCAGCATATGTGGGGATGCATACGTAGGTGCATATGGGAACAGGCACAGGTACGTACAGGTACGTACAGGTACGCACGGGTATAGGTAGAAGAGATAGGCAGAGGCAAGACTCGGAGAAGAGAGAGAGAGACAGTGAAAAGGAGAAGAGGTAGGGGTAGACGAAGAAGGAGGCGCGTTAGCTAGAAGGCACCTTAGAGGACCCCTCCGGTGGGTCAGATTGGGCCCCTCGTCTCTTACACTCGCATCGAGGTCCCTTCGCGCCGGTTCGAGGTTCGAGTTGTCGAGGCCTCGGGCTGCCTTACGGACTTACAACGTCTCGTGCCGTCTTTACCACGTTAACCGCTTAACTCTTCGCTACGTCACGAGCGTCGTTTGACCATCGCGTCGTTAAACTCTCCATTTAAAAGTTTCTCTCAGAACGTTCTTAACCACGAGTGCACTCGCACGCTCACACAGTCTCACCGCGCTGCCATCACGCTGCTCTACGAGGGAAAACTGTCATTTCAACTGATCGTGTGTCGTTCGTTGCTCGGCTGCAAGCAGTGTGCGTCGGGTAGTCGTCGCTCTTACTCTTTCTATATCGTTCTCCTGCCGTAGGCTCTTGCTCCCTCTTACGCTCCCGCTCTACACGCGTTCCTCCCTTTCAGCCTGATTCTCCTTCTGCTTCTCCTTCTCCAGCTCCTCCAGGAACCCCTTCTCCTCCCCCGCCCCGAAACTGCGAGCATATCGCGTCGATTACACCACGCTATATGTCAGTTAAAACAGTTGGCCGTAGACAGCCTTAAGTTGACGACGGACGACGACGCCGACGAAGAGACAACGACGCCGCCGACGGGCAGGCTCGCTCGTGTGCGCGCCCGACGCATCGAATTATTAACCTCTTTGTGCTACTCTCGGGAGAGTCTCTTGCATGTATGCACGTCGCGAGTTCGTTCCAGTGCAGTGTGTAAACCTTGTCAGTGGAATACTTCTTGGATTAAATCCGTGCGCGGAACGAAGTGTCACCGTCTCGAGGAGTTTTTCGAATCGTTCCGCGAACAGTCGAGAAGGAAAATTCACATTGGCGCATCTACCGGTGAGACTGTTTACTAAAGGTTGGCCAATCTGAATCCGAATGTCACGTGAGAATTTACCTTCGTATCTGCAAATGAAAGATCCGTATATTTTTATCGCTATATCTTATTGCTCCCAGAATGCAACGTTATTTTGAGTCTTTTTGAGGGTTATGTATGTGGACTCGACGCCGACGTGTCTGCCGTGACGTATGTCGGTGAGGCTCTGGATCAGCCGGTGTTCGATCGGCCAGTGTTTCGAATTTCGAAGAGGCTCGTTTACACGAAAGTGCGTGGGTGGTTGAAATAAAATGCGATAGTGCGTCTAGTGTTACAGTTCGGAGGAAGTTCAACGACGTTCACCTCGACTGTGTGCCAGTGATCTTTACTCGGTTTCATTCTCGGAGGATCTTTGAAAATAGAGATACTCCGCAGGCCATTGGAAAGTACCGCTGGATTCGTTTCTAATGTCCTGATTACTCGAAAAAGTGGATAACGACGCTCATGGGTTTATCGATCGATGTTGGATGTAAGTATCGCTCGCGCTCTTTGTGATTGAAACGTATCACGAATTGTTACCACGCGAACCGAAACAATTACCGTTTCGTGTGTCGCTCGATGCAGAGTAACGCAATTGTTTGGAACGGCGTCTGCGTGTCGAGCCGTTAAGGACGCAACGGTACGAGATATAGAGCAGATTTTCGCAGCGTTTGTTTCACGCTGGTGAAAGTCGAAATTCATCTAATCACAAGAGCCACCTATGCCCATAGTTAACTCCTGTCAGGAAGAAATTAGTATCGTACGGTACATGTGTATTAAGAGCCCCCCTCCTTAAGTAGGGCGTTGAACCGAACAGAAACGGCGAACCGGAACGAACCGCTATTTTTTCCATCAGCGACATACTCGCGAATCGTCAAATCTAGAACGTAACCGGAAGCAGATGACAACGCTGTAGTTTTACGGGTACTTTGGTCACGTATCGAAAATCGTGCGTTGGGAAAACGGATAAGTGTAAGAGCAAGAGCACGCGTGGAGTGTTCGAGCTTACTCGTTTTATCTTTGGCAAGTAAAATATTTATTGTGGATAAGGTCGACGCGATATATTTCGCGTAATCGATATTACGATAGAGTAGAGGAGCAACGTTAAATTCAGAACGGTTGTTCCTCTCCTGCGAATAGAAGCGTGACCTGGCACGCGCCAAGTTCAGTCACCTTATCTTCAAAAATATCCCACTCCAAAAGCTAATCACTTAAGGTCGTCCGCACTTTCCAAAAATGCTCTCGGACATCGCCCGTGTTAATTCCGATACGCATGAAAAAATCCGGGTACCGGCCGAGCAGCACCGGAAGCTGATGACCCAGAACGAACTTGGTTCTCGATAAAAAGCTCCGCTCAGAGATCTTAAGGAAGAAACTCTAATTTTGACAGCTGGACAATGGCGTATCTCGTTTTCAAGATGAAGTTTCGTTTGATCCGCGAGCCAGAGCCTCGGCGTCGGCGTCGTTCTCTATGCCGGCCGTTCGGACTGCACGGCAACTGGTCTTCCCAACGTCGACGTATAAATATCACGTGAGCCATCCTCTCCATCGGCGTGCACCAACACGAGGCTCCTCGTCTTCCCTTGGCTCCCGTGACTGCGTGGCACCGAGTCTGCGCTATTTAGAAAATCTTTCGCTTAGCGGGAGGCTCTTCGTGGCCAAGGGAGCTTCTTCTTGGCTTTCACCAAGGTGGCCGGCCGGGCCCTACTTCGCCGTGCTCCTCCTTCATCCACGGTGAACGCGAGTCGTGCGCACTCGATTTCATTTTTACTTCCTTCTCCATTTTTACTTCCATCTCCCTCTCGTCCATTTTCTCAATCCCCTTTCTCCGTGCTTTTCTTTCTCTCCCGATTCACCACGTTGGTCCCGGTTCTCGCTTAGTCGGACCGCGATAACGCGTCGTCTGCACTTAAAATCCTCCAGCGTTGTGTACTCGGGTGATACTTGTGCCTTTGATATTTATCCTGGATTTATTGTGCGGGTTCGTCCGAGCCGTCGTTCTGGATCGCAAGGGACCTTAAAGTAACTTTGGTTCGCTATGTGTGCTACGCGACACGGAGGTAAATTTATAATAAAATTTTTTAGAATTATTTTTCTCACAGTCTTTACACGCTTCTACTAATTCTCATGGACGCGTCAAAATTAACCCATTGTCTTCCGTTGTCGCTTGACTCTGTGCTGCAAGGATCGTTTAGTCCCATCGTCTCAGTGGGATCGATTGGCGTCTTTGAAAGTTCTCGTAGGATCGAGCGGCGACCTCGTGTCACGTCTGGAAAGTTTTCCATCTAAAATCTAAATCGCGCGCGCTCTTCTATGCAGCCCGGGACCTCACTTGAAGACATAATTTGTTTACGAACACGTCGCGTCCGGTTTAATCTAGTATCGCAACTGCAGATGTCTTTGGCTA
Source organism: Calameuta idolon (assembly GCA_030142285.1). NCBI lineage: Eukaryota > Metazoa > Arthropoda > Insecta > Hymenoptera > Cephidae > Calameuta > Calameuta idolon. The sequence continues at coordinate 181,993 of JARQSV010000341.1, read as the reverse complement.
TTAAAAACGATTGGTGCGAATGTAGGGGCACGAAGGATCGTCCTGAAGTTGGCGCTGGGTAGTCCGAGGAAACAGCGTTGTAGCCGTATGAAGATCACGATTAATTTTCAGTGAAAATCGTCCACTGGTAAATTCTAAACAATCACAATGACGCTGGAGAAGAATTATCGATATACTCGTTAAAGATTTTCGAATCGTCTTGAAATCCGCCTTTAGGCGCGTCTCCTACGTCACGAGTGAAACGAATAACAGAACTTCGTAAAGGAGCGTAGCAGTGCCCCCCATTATCACTTTTTAAATAAACCCGCAGCATTCCAGCGTCGACGGTGACAAAGAGACCAAATATTTATAAAATATTCGCAAAAGCCATTTTTACACGGCGGATAAATAAGACGGCAGAAAGGAATGTTGCGCTCCTTTTATCGTCAGGAAATCGCTGTCGCAATTTACGAGTGCGGCCTTTTGCGATGACATAAGGCAAGAGGGAAGCAAGCACGGGTCCTCCCGTTGTCATTGCCACTGCCACTGCAGTGCTACCAACCTTGCCAATAGATAGGGAAAATTCGAAAACTGCCAAGCTTAAGATTGACTTGCCTGGCAAACAGCTGGCTCAGCCGCCTAACCAGTGTCTAGCGTTTGCCGCATCGCCGCGAAAACAGACAGCGCGTTGCGTATCGATTGTCTAAATATTTATCGATTTGAATCATCCGACGGTACCGTCGATTGTGAGGAATTCAAGGCGATTCAGCCAGCCAGCCAGGGAAGAGCACGGAGGAATTTATCGTGCGATTAATGGACCAATTCGGTAAAATAAATAATCGAGAGTAATAATAAAATTAAATAAAAAAATATTATAACGCTAAAGCATTAGCGCTGATCTTCTGCCCATAATTCGTTTAACGGCAAAGCGCACTTTCTTGGCAGAACAAAAAAAAAATAGAAAAGTTTCTCAGAAAGCCGACCGAGCTTGGAGAATTCGAAATCGCAAAGATGCTTCGCGCGTGTAGCGTGCAAATAGTTCACGACTGAGTAACGCTCGAAGCTGGCACGGGTTCAGGGTACTCGCTCTGTCGGCCAATGGCAGCTCGACTCGGAGGAAATGCCTCTGGCTTGGACCAATCGCATCGAAGCTACACAAGACGAAAGATTTTATTTATAGCGAACCAAACCGACGGTGGGTTTCGAGAAAATTTGCATTTTCCATTCATCTTCGAGCGCGCATGCGCACGTACGACCCGACGAGCGTACAGTTGCATTTTTATGGTACTGCTAAAAAAAAAAAAATACGTCTCCGAGTAAACTGACGGACAGATAAAGATATCGCAAATATTTGATTAACAGACTCGGAACTTTTTTTTTTTTTTTTTTTCGAAATTTTTAGACAATTTACGACCAACTACGTGTCTTAATGGTTCCGAAAAGATTGTGCTGTTTAACGATTTTAGAGATTCGGCCGAGAGAAGCAAAGAGATTTTAAAAATTTTCTCGAAAAAAATCTCTAATCACGTCAATCGATTCGTTTCGACGTTGCCTCAAGGCGACGCGCTGAATCGATCGGTAATCGATCTCAATGGGACTTCGATCTCTTCACTCTCGATCTACGTTACAGCGATACTCTCGTAAACAGGAGTAATGAAAATTTTTTTTTTCTGCATTTTTACTCAGCTATTAAGGCAAGGTGCGTTCACATCGGTCCGCAGTCGGTCATTAGATATCGCCTCGGATATTGGTGTGCGTGCGTAATTGTATACAAGAGTGGAGAGTGTAGTCACGTGATTGTAATGCAGATCCTCGGATGCATTCGTGACTGGGTGCATTAGAGAGTGCGGCTACTTAACTGGCATCTAGGTGAACCGCGTGCGAGCACGTTATGTCGCCGATTGTGAATCCGCCTTCGATAACTGTCGCTACCAGGGAGTGACGTGCGACTACGATACTAGAATTAGATATACGATCGTCTGTCGTTTCAATTGTAACGCGTAACGGTACGTCAGAGTCGATCCTAATAGATCCTCTCGACGATCAATATTAATTTGCATGTCTTACTTATCGCGGCACTAAGAAGAGTTTTATGCTCTGACGTTGAATAATAAAAATTGAATTATCGCTCGCATCGAATAGTCATGAAACGTTAAAGTATCAAAGTACTCGCGCGATTGCCGGAAACCATGACGATCCGAGAGAAACGGTTAATCCGGATGTTGCAAAGTTGCAGCGAACGATCGTGACCTTGACAGGGACTTCCGGTAACTTGTCGGTACTTTAGCCGCTTTAAATTTTGAGATCCCATTTGAAAGTCCCGCCAGTACGAATTGTCTGGAATAAAGAATTTTTAGAGCCAAAGTCACACTGGGTCCAGCACGTCTTCCAGACTTGCTGAATTATTGTGCGCCGCAGCTAGTTCAACGTCGATGAGACGCGATTTCCGGTTAAACGGTGAAATTCGGATGAATAAAGAGATACCGTTCTCAAAGCATTCCGGGAGTTTACGATGACTATAAATTTTCACTGTGTCTTAAACAAGGTCAAGCGCGACTTGCGAACTCTTGCGGACGTAGGCGCATTCGTGATAACTGTCGGATTATTTATTTATTTACAAGTTTCGTAAAGAGGGATGAATGTGCTTTTCGCGAAATCTTCGTGCGAATCGATTGAGTTCAGTTGGGGGGGGTCAGAATTTCACCGATAGAAAATCATCGATTATGTATTCCCGAAAGTACTTACATATTCGCGAAAATCAATTTTGAAGCAGTTATTTCGTATTAATTTTTTTTTTTTTTTTTTACGAAGCGAAAAATCCTTTTTTTCATCACGATTCGATATATTTCGCGGAACAAAGACGAGCTTCTTGGTATAATAATAATAATTCAGTCTTTAAAGAGTGAATTTCTGAAATGCAAACGGTCGAATAAAAATCGGCGACTGAAGGAGACGATTTATCGTAAACGGGTATGGAATCGTGTTCCAGGGTGAGGGAAGGATGAAGAATGCCCCGCGTCGCCGGGGAAGGGGGCGGTGCGGGAGGCAACGAGAAGACAAGCGGACCCGGAGGATTCGGAGGATGGCTTGGGGGCGCTGCGAGAGCCATGACAGGCGTCGGAGCTGCTGGCTACGTCGTCCTAGGAGGAACCAGATACAGATTACGTCTATCTCAGGTGACTAAGCAGATTTTTTTTTAATTATCGATATATCCATTAACATCAACAAGTTGATTCACAGTTAGTACCTCGGGAAGCATGGATAGTCTAGTTTAAGATTTTGAAAAAAAAAAAAGAAAAAGTAGAAGCACCTTGGACCGTTCCGACTGCTAGGCTCCTGGAAGATCTCTGGAGCGTGTCTTCGGCCTTAGACGCGAAGTAACAAAGAGACAGATCAAGATACACGGTCAGAGTCGAGTTATCGTGTCACGAGACACGTATTTCCAGTAGGGACGCCACTCGGTCGGACGACTCCAGGAGGACGTTATCTCTTCGAGTCCTCCGAACTCATCCGGTAGGACCCCCGCAATCAGCTTCCACGAGGAAGCCACTCGAGGAGCGTGGAGCTCGCGTACCACACGTGTGTAGCGACCGTATAGACATGTGCTTGGAATCGCACCTACACGTAACGCGTTACGGGAGGATCTATTTCAGGGTAGTTTATCTGTAAGAAGTTCCTGGGAAGGAGTCCGCTTCGTCGCATTGGACTACCCACCCTGTTCCCCTTGTATTGTTTACACATGTAACAGAGAGAGAGAGCAAAAAACATACACGAGCAAGCTCAGCCAGCGAAGGAGTACGACACGAACGATTATCCCACAGGAGAATTTACCACCAGCCAGTTCGCGCGAGGAGTCCCAGGAGAGGAGGAAGAAGAGGAACTCGAGAGAGGGCGACTCCCGGGAACGTCTTACGGAAAAACCGGCGGAGAAGACGTCGATAGATCTTACGGCGAGCGTAGCCGACTGTTGCTGCATCGGTCCCAGGTCGAGACTTCCTCTCCCACGAGTTTCTCTGTCGTCTAGTGGAACCGGAGGACAGCCTCCGTTGCCACCGGGTCACGTCCCTGGTCCTGGTCCTGGTCCTGTGCATGCCTCTGCACCCGTGGTCGTTCCTAGTGCCACCGTCAACAGCACCAGTGGCGCCGGCAACAGCATCGGCAGCATCAGCAGCAGCAGGGCTGCCGTGGAGCCAACGCAACTGCCGCCAAACTCAAACGCTAATAATAACCGTGGGGGGCTGCAAATGGGGAGCTACGGCTCGCAGCCACAATCATCTACAGCATCATCGTCGGCCTCAGTGGCCCACTCAGTCTCCGTGCCGCGACAGCTCGCCCAGTGGACCAAACATCAGACCCTTAAGCTTCAGGTACGTACCTTCGTTTCGTCACAATTTTCTTCATCCTCGCTCGGACAATCTCTTCTCTGCTACTGCCTCTTGCTTCTTACCGCAGACCCATCGCTTCTACCGGACACTCTTTTCAGATGTAGATGCAACGTCATTGTGACTCGCATGACCTTTTGCATCCGTTCCTAAGACCCACTCGATTCTTCGCTCTGTGCCTTGTGGCCGCAACTAATTTCTCTCTGTGGGATCTTAACAAGTTTTATTCTTCGTTCGTCTTGCGTCCTCGTGTCAACGTGCTGATTGTGCTGTGACTGTGATCAGGAGTTATGTTTGGTTTCCTAAGTAATATGTACAATCACCTGTAACGTATCGTCGCGGTGTTGACTACGCGCGAATTGGCCGAAGACTTTTTTGGTTTGCCTTTACGATGTCTACTTTGAGACTCGAGATGCAGGATTAATTATTTTTATACTGACGGAATCACGGGAGACTCCTATTTCTGATGTCAGGTGGTTCGGGCAGCGATGATTTAATCGCATGAGAAAAATAAATTTACTGGATGTAAGGATCTGGCACGTCAGGTGTGTCCTCGCGGTAAGATTGGAACACCTCGGTGCTCGGATACTTACACTCTGATAAAATATTACTTTTCAACTTTGATCGCGTCAGAGACTTTCTCAGTTCCGCTTTCTCGACTACGTCACGCACGTCTTTGCTCGGATTTTCGTTTAATATACCGGACTGGGGATAACTCTGGAAATTTATCGCGCGTCCATCAAGATGTTTATGCACGTATCTCAGAAGTTTACTTTTGACGTAATTCTATGATATCTCGATTTTGTTAGGAATTAAAAAATCACGACGTGCCTGGATGAGTTGCACGATCATTCCAAGGTCCAGTTAGACCCCTGGACGTAGAGGCTTAATTTTGGTAAATTGAAAGATTTAATACAACCTTGAAGAGAGACTGGACGATCCTCTCGATGGGTCCTTAAACTACCGTTCTCTTCCTCGAATAATTTTTAATATTTGACACACCGATTACCTTGGTACTTCCATCGATAATAAAACTCGCTAAACGCAAATGATCCACACGAACAGGAACCAGCAGTGACAGCAGTGGACCGACTGCACAGGTTTCGCTGGAGCGGGGGCGGAGGAGGAAGCGGTAAAAAATCCTCTTCCGGCCCCCGGAGTGACAAGGCAGAGCGCCTGCGCGAACTCACGGAAAAGCTCAAAGGACCGGCTCCAGTTCCTCCCCCGAGAAGACCGTCCCGAATCCATGCGTCTTCGCCACCCCCGGGTTCACATCAGACGGCACCGGCCAATCATCCTCAGGTCAGTCAAACGTTCTTTTCCCTGATATAGAAAAAAAAAAAAGGATAATAAAGAGTTCGTTAACACCCTCGTGCTTGTCTTTCAGGCACCGCAGACCGCCCCGGTGCAAGGCTGCGGCCGCTGCGATGGCCGACCGTCCTACCGCAGCAACACCTACAGCGAAGGGAGTGTTGGTAACAGTACACCAGGATGCCAGTCGAAGACGTTCGTCAGAAGTGAGAGTGTCAGTGAAGAGTGTTTGAGCGAGCCGCCAGTCGAGAACGAGAGTAAAATCGGTAGCTTGAACTCGACGTCGAGGAAGAGCGCGAAGCTGGCCAAGGCCAATGAGAGAAACAGTGGTGACATCAGTGACATCAAGAGTCTCAGTGAGTCTAACAGTGGAGCTAAGCACTTGAGACAATACAGTGATTCGGTGGTGGACAGTGCCAAGAGTCTCGACGATTTATGCGAACCTCCCGAGAGTATTGTCGGTCTCGGGTCCCTCGGCTCACCTGGCGTCACCGACGCCGAATCAAGGGACGCGATCACGAGACTGGAGCCGCGAGGACCTCTTCTGTCGTTTCACAGAAGCGGTGCTCCCTTCAGAAGCGCCTCCTTCAGCCAGGTCGATTTTCATCAAGGTGAGAGAGACCGTCTCGCTCCTTCTCGTAATACTCTGGACCGGAATCCTGATATGCGTGCGACTGTTTGCTTGCACGTGCTACTTTATAGGTTGCCAGTGCAAACAAACTGCACGTGCAATGGGAATGGACTTAATTTTTTTTCTAGTAAGCTTTCATCGGGATGTTTCGATGGCTCTTTTTTTTTCTTCTTCTTCTTCCTCGAAAGCGCTGAGTGGTGCTCACCATTTTGGATTTATAGGTTTCGAGATAGATTCGGGCATCGGCCCTTTTGAAATATCGTCACGTTTCTGCAGCCAAGAAAATCTATTCGACTGGCGCTGTTTGTTTGTTATTATTGGAATGGTACGACGAGTCTACGTCCTGATCTCGAAAACGCTGCCAAACTTGCGTTCGGCACTCGAGGTAATTAGGACTTCCTCTGACGTTTCTAGCCGCGGCCAAGAAAAAGAAAAAAAAAAATGTTTTACCGGGTTATTAATAAAAAGAGTTACGTCTTTCGCTCGCAAGGAGACAATCACAAAGCGTACTGTGTCGATCCAAGAATAATACCTGCACGTATCATCCTAACGTTTTCCCGTTCAGGTAACAGGCAGAAGATCCAACCGAATGCGAATTCTAATCGTACCGAGTCTAAGGATGTTCGTGCGAGTACCTTGCCGCGACGTCGTGGCGACGTCAGTCCAGGCGTCTCGACGCCGCGTAACAGTCCAAATCGACAGAGTCCAAGAGCCTCCACACCCAGTATAGACAGTGCCGTAGGCTCTGCAGAAGGTCTAGGTGCTCTTCCACAAACGGGACCCGAGGAAGTGCGTCCAAGAAGCGACGGCTCCGACAGCCTGGCGACCTCAAGCGCCCTGACCAGTCCCGAACCACCGGTACCGGAGAGCCATGAACCAAGAGACCTGGCGCAGCCAGACTTACCCGTCTCGGAGCGACTTCCGGAAGCTGGAGACGTACCGGAACCCGTGGTCGAAGAAACGGTTCAAAGGGGTGAGTTCATACTCCCTAGAGAGGATCGCTCGATGATCGATCCAAGAAGGGTCAAAGTATAGAATGACTAAGATTCTCGAAACGCGCGCGCCATTGTGGGTCTCCGTGCATACCTAGGAGGAGAGGACTATTTTCGGTGCATCGACAAGGGATGGGTATAAAGGTATATGAAGTTGTAAGTTATTTCGTGCGGTACTATTTTTGGCACGGTGGGTGTCGGGGTTAAAAGTAGGATTTGAGCGTCCAATCGCGTCATCGAGCCATAACCATCTTCATTGATGACATCACGGTATTGACTCTATCCAGTTGAATCAGACGCGCTCCCAATAACATATTCCGGGTTGAAGTTTGTGTGTACGACCCTTAAAAAAATAAGGCTGTCCGACATGAACGTCCATTTATTCGTCTGCGAATACGAAACGTCGATGTCTGTATTTCAGAATGTAGAATAGAACCGCACGAGGTGATCATCACGCCGCCACCGGAAGAGCCAAGATTGAGTCAGGCGAGCGAAGGCAGCGAGGCACCCAGCGAAACACCTTCGGAGGCCTCGTCGCCAGGTAAAACACGAAGGTATCGTGGCGACACGAGCAAAAGGAGAAAAGGCGTCTACATCACTCAGTGGCCGGAACCGTCGGACGGTGACAGAAACAGACTGGCCGCTCAGAGCAGCGAGGAAAGAGACGATCCACCAGCCACACCGAGCGACTTGTCCGACTGCGAAGGACAAACGCCGAGGAGGCACGTATCTTCATCGTCAGTTGGAATAGACGCGGGGAATAATTCGTATTTCTCTTCTATCGTTCTTAGGTACAGCAAGAGGCCACTTCGAGGTCCCTATGGACAAATGTTGGAAGCAGAAATGGCGAAACCGCGCACTGCCGATATCGCTCTCGAGGAAGGTTTACGCCCACGTAGAAAAGTCTCTGCCAACCTGTCGTATAGCGCTGGGACGAACAGTAGTTCGGAACCTCCGACGCCTTGTCATCACAGAACGACCTCGAGTCCCAGCAAGTTGGAAGGACTGCCGGGACCTAGTCCAGAGCTTTTGGCTGAACTCCTCAGAGGATCTTCCGAACGCGTAGCTCGGGCACCTGCGCATCGAAATGTGAGTCGATCCTGCTGCTGTTTCTTTTTTCTGTTCTTACTTAATTTTTACGCCTCGCTTGAATGGAGGGGCTGCGAAATTATCATTCAAAGTCAACGTAGGTATTTTGGCAGAGTTTAGAAAATCTCTCGAAAGCACTCCGAACAGAGTTCACGAGGCACTCGGTCTTCCTCGCGTTACGTAAATATTCACCGTCGACGCGCCGAATATCGGGTGGTGAAAAATTTTCACGCGCATCGTAAGGTGCCGGATGAAGATTATTCGGACAATGCTCGACATCCGGTCAGCACTTTTCTCCTCTTACCGTAATTCGCATCGCATTGTAAAACAATAAAATTGACAATCCACAAGGATTAACCCAAACTTGACCCTGACACACTTACAAGGAGCAGGAACGATGCGCACGACCTGAATCTTTATTTCCGACATCGGACTCGCTGAACGTTCCTTGGATTTCGATCGGACAATAAAATCATTCGATACGTTGAAGACTCGCCCGTAATCGTGGCCACGCGAGACCGTCCAAAGATAATCTAATAATATTCCTGCCATATTTCTCAGATGACTCCGAAGCTTGGCTACTGTGCCGGGGTTAGTAGGCAGTAGCGTCCCTTGGTTCTAAGATAAGCGGGGGCGACCAAGTGTGGATATTCCTGGCCTTAGGTGTACCTGGGAACGTGGGGATCGGAGTCTCCGACACAGACACCCGCGGAGGACTCCTTGCTCTTTTGACGCAACTTTGCGACCTTGCGTAACATCCCAATTCCTGTCCCCGCTCCGCGCACGAGCAAAACGCCACGCTTGCCCGACGTACAACAAACACGATCGTTTCACTGCAATGAAACGGGCAACCTGTT
>JARQSV010000341.1:150049-165419 GCA_030142285.1 Calameuta idolon | reverse complement strand
TACCCGCTATATCGACGGAAGAAAAATATTCTGCGATGACAGAGGTCGTATAAGAAATATTAAAAATTTTGAAAAGCCGATTACCCAAAAATTCGATTATCTCAATAGTCTCGTTGCTACGACGATAGTTCGCGCTGTTACGTTAAAGCTCCGTCTCTATGTAGGCTAAGGTGAACCCGGCGTCTGTCGAACTTTAAAAATAAATTAGGCTAAACCTGCCCGATTAAAGAAAAAGACTTTGTACGCGCTGCTGGAATCACGGAGGCTCCTCCGTGCGATCAGTGTCCTTCGCGCGCGATAAGATTTACTGTTTTTCGTAAATTCGAAAAATCCCGCGTTTATCGGCAAGGCGTTATCGATGCACTATCGAAAATGATATGAGAGTCGTTGCCCGAAGAAGCAACAGTTGACAATGAGCGTTGGCCAAAGACTCATCAGCCAGCCTTCCGAGGACAGTGAGGATAACGAGCACGTGACAAGACAAGTGGTACGTATGGTTATCGGTTATAATTATTGCGCGAAAAATGATATTATCGCAAAATTTCACACTGAGTATACACGCTACCCGTTATAACCTATTTAGCAGGCATTATCTGCGAAAAATGTGTTATAGCCTCGTTGCGCTTCCCGCTGTTTAAATTTATCGAGTTGCTTTAATTCGACGTCATCACGTATCGACCTCGTGTTTTCGCGATCGATCAGGCTGGCCAATTCGACGAAAACAGTCGTGCCTTCTCTCTCCTCTCCAGCCACGAGTGAAACGTGTTTTTCCGGATTTTTCGTCAAAAATCAATCGTCCTTGGCTCGTCCGACGTTGCCAAATGGTCGTTAACCAAACGACGGTACGACAGCTGTCAAACTTTGATTGGTACTTTCATGTGTGTCGGATCCGTATGTGTGCCGCAGTCGGACCGAGTGGCCACATGTGAATCTACATCTGGATATTTACATACGTCCGATACATGCACTCGCGCAATGCGTGTCACGAGGTCACGACGCACTCGAGCAGAAATTCCAAAGATTTCTCAAGAATTAAATAAAAAAAATGAAATTGCAAAAATCTTCGCCTCACGTCAGGAGCGAAAATATCATTTATCGTGTTCCCGTTCTGGACGAAATTTTAATGGAGATATCGAACACACGTTACTTCTTGGCGAAGATTTTGATCAATATTAATAGCTACACTCGAATACGCGCCGGGACAACGCGTGGCCCAGGTTCGCACGTTCCTTCGTTTCCACTACGTGGAGAATCCACCAGCTATTTATATGGCGCTGCATACCGTACCGATATCCCGCTGGACCACTTATTTTCTTGTTCGTAAAATTCATATATTTGTCTCGAAATAATTGTGGGTAATGGATTACGAGAATTTGTCAGCTGTTGCCACTCGTATGCGCACACGTGTATTAAAATCCATGTTTCACCTATATTCGTTCACGTTTCCTCCATGTCCGATCGCACATCGAGGATCAATCATTTTTCATCTTCAAATGATTCGATGCGAATGGATACAAAATTTTTTGATTAATGGTGTGTGTTCTTTTTTTCACCGACCGTGTCTCTTACGCCTTTTTTTTTCTTCTTTCTGATTACAGGACACGAGAACACATGTCGTCGTTGAACTCTACGACACGGAACGTTCATACGTGGAGGCATTGCAGATACTAGTCAATGTGAGTTATCCAATTGGCAAGTGTAAGGATACACCTGTGTTTATTGGGACAACGGTAACGATCGATCAGCCGTCTTAAGTCTACCGAATGCTGCCCAAGTGGAAGCAAACATTCTCATGTCAGATAAAGGAGGGTTGGCGGTTCTATCGGCTCCCTATAAACAAGCCAACAAGTGGAATTAACTTCTAGACAATCCCGAGGACTCGTCTCATCGTCTTTGCGAACGCCGTTCGTGATGCTCTCGCGACGCACGGAATTACCCGTGAATTCGTCGCGAATATTTAACACGATAATAAAACTAATTCCATTGCCTCCCGAAAGCGTCACGCATGCATTCACGTTAGAGTTCCATTATTAACGTGAAAAGAAATAACGCGAGTTTACAGAAAGCGAAATTCCAGCGCGAAGAATATAATACGCGCACATCGTGAATCTCATTCGCCGTTGGTGCTAATGCAATTTGCGAACGTCCATTTAGCGGCTACGGAAATTGTACATACACGTAGGACGATTTCGGTTTATTTATCGAACTCATCTCATTCGCCGAAAATACGCTGAACGCGAATTCAAGCGCGGTTGTCTTTAACGAGCTAAATACCTAGATACTAGAACGCCCGACTGGCCAGACAGTAGCGCCATGTAAATAAGCCTTGGCGCCTGCTCGAGACTCCCAGTCAATCGAACGTGTGAAAATTCGACGGATAAACATATATCACAGTTGGCCAATAATGATCCTATTGAACGATGCAGCTTGCAGTCTTGGTTCGAGCTTTAAGCGGCGTTGCCAGAGGGATTCGGAGGACGATAAACATTTACGGTAGCAATAAGGAGGATTTGATAACAGGATTAAATCAATGTCGATTCCTATAGTCAATGGAAGCTCGAACGAATCTATCCAACTTTTTGTTCACGTTGCGAATCAGCCTTCATGCGAAGCGTCACGCGTCGAATTTTTCAAGGTATCGAGAGCTTTAAAGAATTTCTCTGATGATTTATCGGCCAATGTCAAATTGATAGTCGGAGCCGTGATTGATTGTCATATTTTGTAAATAGCACGTGCTCCCTAACCATGCTGACTCCCATGTATCGACGATCGTCCAATGTTTTTCGATTTTACCGATCGGAGAGTTTCGATTTTTTGTAAAAAAAAAAATTTTCAAAAGCAGTAAACGATCCTTCAGGGTGAAAGTACCGGACGGTAACGCGCGAGGCATCTTCCTAATTTCCCACATTAATTCTCACGAAAAGCGACGTACGGTATTTATTGACTATTTATTGCTGAGGGTATTTGGGTTAAAAATAATAGCGGACATATCTCAACCCACGCGTCTCCGCCTTTCGTGATGTCTGGCCGCCTTGGAGTTCCTCTCACATATATATATATATATATATTTTCTTTTTTTCACGTCTCTCTTTCCTCTCGGTCGCGCGATGAAAATTTATTTATTTCCGTCGCGATGCTTCGGCTCGCCTTGCTAGGTCGCATTCCTTGTACGTTACTCGTTAGATTTGTTACCGGGATTATCTTATCCCACTGCTACGCCATCGTCCCTGCGACTTTGCGAACAAAACAGATTAGAGTCCTCGCAATTTCTCTTGAAACTTTTTTCTTCTGCACCTTTTCGAAAGAAAAAAAAGAAAAAAAAAAGAAAAAAGAGTGCAAAATCCTCGACGTCCTCGTTGGACCTTCTCGAGTCATGAAAATATCGCAGCGGCTCCCTTTTACTACGGAGTCTCGATATGCGACCGGGATCGAACCTCTGGGCGCCTCCTCAATTAGCGCCTCCTGCCATTCATCCGGGTCCATCAAAAGTCAACAATTACAATAATCCTCGCGGCGTTCGCTCGCGCATCCAACTGGAAATATAATACTCGGCGCGACGAATTGTTTCGCAATTTTAAATAACGTAGGAAAAGATTTATCACGCAAATTTATCGAAATCGCGCGCGTCGCACTTTGCGATTTATGGCACGGATCCCATGTTAATATCGTAATTAGTCGGCGAGAAGGTCATTAAAGCTGAGATATTGGCTGACAGTTGCACAAGTGTTAAATTTGGATGGCTGCTTCTCTCGAGCAACCCAATGAAAAAGCTTTGCCTGGCGGTCTGCGATTAATTTAGCAATTTGCCAAACTCGTTTACGACTTTCTTCGACTCCGTGTCGCGATAGCCGTCAGAGGTCGTATTCCTGTTGCAGTTTTCCTTTAATCCGATGCACCAGGACGTTGATGCATTTTCGGTGCAACGGAGTAGCACAGTGGAAACGGATCTCCTCGGGAGAGGCGAAATTCGTAATTTGCATAGAGCAGGAAACTAAGTACCGCGAGAAGCCAAGGCAAGCGAGTCCGAATCGCGTGAACTTCTTGTTAATCGAAATCCTGCATCCAGGCTGACCTGACGGGCTGGCGCCAGGAGACGTCAGATTTTCATCTAGGAGTAAACGACACTCGCACTCGGCTCCAGAGGCCTTTCAGTTTCTCAAGATTTCGTAGTCGAGAGAACGAAGGAATAAAAAAGAGAAAAATAATAACGAGATACCGAGAAAGATCATTGGATAACGTCGTATCCGACCGATATAATAATGGCTGCTCTTGATATATTTAGATCATTTTATTTCTTGTATATCGGCCACGTGGGTATTTAGAACACATCGCGATCCCATTTGTAATTCGTGTGTTCATTTATGTGACACGAGGTAACGAGAGAATTGAGTCACGGAGGCGAGACAAGATATTCACTTGGAGATATTAAAGAGGAATAAAGAAAAAGAAAATTTTACCTTCAAGACTTTTGCCGTAGTCTTAATTTTTCTTTTACCGTACACCGATTGCAAGAAGAACCGGAGAATCGAATTTCACGTGAAACGGAAGCGTCTCTTCGTGTGGACGCTCATTAACGATTATTAGCATCAGTCGGTATGAACGATGACTTATGCCGCAGACTGATCGTCACCGGATACCGAGATATTTAATATTTGAAAATTTTCTTAAATATTTCTTTGCACTGTCATTGGTATATTAATTATTTAATCGGCTCGCACCTCATGGGTGTCAACTGTCATGTTTGGTACACGTGTATGACAGACGTCAAATGATATGTAGCCTGTAGGAATTTTCAAAATAAAATAAAGCCACGTGTCGTGTTTCAGAAATATCTACAACCTCTGAAGAGTCCTGAGAATGCGGGACTTGCGGATTCCGCGACGGTCGATGAAATATTTTATCAGGTAAGAATCGCGACGAATTTACCTTCTGCAGCGATACGGATTTTTTACTTGCGAACGCGTAACGAGCCTGATGCTGCAGAAGGATCTTGGTTAGGTGAACGACGGTATCGCATCGCGCGATCGTTCTCTGGTCGTTCGTTGGAAACACCGGTGACATTGTTATTATTATATTATGTAACGTCAAGGACGAAAGGAGGAGAATTAAAGCCCTATACTCTCTGTATCCGTCCATGGTTTCATTGGTCAGACCTGGGACTGTATTGATTTCCCAAGACTGACTAAAGGAACGGTGGACGAATAGCGAATCTACTTGGGTTCTCGATTCGTCAATTAATATTATTTTTTGTAATCGATAACGCTTCTGTTATCGCGAGTATTGATTTTTTTCCTTTGTCAATGAAATTTTTATCACGTCTTTCAGGTACCGGCCATACTGAGTCATCATGAAATTTTCCTTGAGGAATTACGCAAACGACTGGAGACCTGGGAGCTGCGACAAACAATCGGAGATGTATTTCTCGACGTGGTAATTCAATTGGATCTTTTAGATTTCCTGCTCGTTCCGTGACTTTAACGAGTCTTGTAAAGCAGTTGTTAATTTTATTACAGTTCACGAAGCCCGTCGTCCTCGAGACCTACACTCTCTTTCTTGACAATTGGAAGTCGGCGAAAAAGTCTATCAAGACTACTTGTCAAGCGAAACCCGCGTTCGCGAGATTTCTTGAGGTAAGAAAGGTCACTCTTCGTTATTCCTCGCATTGAATCTTAACGAGGAAATTAATTTTCATCATTTTAGGCTATGGAGAGAGAGCACAAAGGAAAACTCGGACTGGACCAATTGCTCATTAAACCGGTGCAGAAAATTCCACGATACGAATTGCTCATTCAGAGGCTGCTGAAGCACACGGACCCTTCTCATCCTGACTATGAACTTCTTACTGCTGCTCAGAAGGAGGTCCACGAGTTGGTTGTCAAGATCAATTGTACGGAACGCGAATCATTGGAATGGGAACAACAGCAAACGACTTTGAGAGAGGTTCAGGCTCTTGTCGAAGGGTTGGCAGGAATTGTCACCAATGACAGGTGGGGTATAAAATACCTTGTGACTAAATTGTGAACTGAATTTTTGAAATTTATCATTAATTACTTGTATTTTTTTTTTTTCTTTAAAGAGCATTTGTCCGGCATGACCTGGTAACGATAGCGTCTAATCAGGGAACGAGAAAGGAAAGGGCTCTCTTTTTATTTTCGGATCTTCTAGTGATAACGAGCATCAAACGAAGAAGCGGTACAATAAGGAAACCATCCACGTAAGTTACAGTTTTCATGTCTCTGAACACAAAGGTCAATGATAAATATCCTTGATTGTGCTAATTTTTAAGTCAAGCGACTATTAGAGTCTTGTCAATTGAATTAGACGCTTCCACCCCCTTTCGCAGGAGTTCGTGTCCAAACAGTTTGATGGGTTTACTCGAGGCCAACAAATACAAGATGCTCATGAGAATTCCTTTGGATGACCTGGAGGTGATGAAAGGTATTTTCAAAGTGACCTACCGAAAGATATTTCAATGTATATTGACGCTGGAGAACGTTTGTGCAATAACGCAAGACCAAGTCATGGTCGGCGAATGAACAACAGATTTCTTGTTTAGCCAAAGATGAAAATCTACGAAGAATGGCACGAGAAGTTGATCACCTTCGGGAGGATTGTGCCACTCTGAGTCAACTGCAGGAACTTACAGCCACCTTGCACGGGGCTAAGCAACAACTGGAGGATCTCATAAAGGAATTGTTGGTCCAAGCTCAGCGTCAGTTGGCCGAAAGAAATGCAGCACATTCTCAGCTGGCTTGCTTGGAACTCACACTGAATACACAGTAATTGAATGATTTTGCTCTGGTCCATTTTTTGTGGGTAGACCGATTTCTTAATAAATTTGTCAAATCACTTTCAGAGCTGGAATTGAGAACATATCAGTCGTGTTCACGAAGCCAGACAAGAGGGCAAGTTGGGAAGAGAGCTTTAACGAGGCCAAACAGAAGTTAGGTAAGTGATCGATGAAAGAAAGATCTGTTGGTGTAAGACGCAGATTGATAGTCTTGATCTCATGATGCTGTCACAGCTTTATCAGCAGACAGAAGACCTTGTCCAGAATTCGTGGGACCTCTGCCAATTCGAAAGACGAGGGCAGGACTTCAGTTCACTTGCGCTGCGCCGACCTTAGCAAATGGGCAGGGACCACGGGACGTTTGGGTCTGCAACAGTGATGGCTACGTGGGCCAAGTTTGCGTTTTGAGTTTGAGTCCCGAACCACCTCAGGTCACGTCTTGCAATGGAGTCTGCAACGCGAGGATACTTTGCGTTGCTGGAATTCCAGCTAGTGCGCTGGGGTACGAATTATTTTCACTGTAAAACTGACGCGAGTCACAATGAAGCTCACGTGTATTATTTTTGAAAATTTCAGAACGAACTCGTGCGCGCCGAATAATAATCCTTTCGTAAACAGTAAAAGTGGTATCAGCATTTCCGTTCAAGATGCTGATGCAAGTGGTGGAAATATTCAGCTGGATAGGTAAATACTGCTACGTTCAATAAATTCATGAATTTATACTTTTATTCTTTCCTCATTTATGATGATTTTCAATTTTACAGCAGCTCGAGTTCAGACGACTCGGACTCGGATGACATTCCATGTGCAGATGCAGGCAGTTCTTCGTTGGGCGGTGATGTGTCCAGTATAGACGGTGCAGTTATCGAGGAAGATGTTAATCAGCCGACGATGTGGCTCGGCACGGAGGACGGTTGCATCCACGTTTACAATTGCAGCGATAATATTAGAATAAAGAAGAACAAAGTGAAGATTCAACACGGGAGCAGCGTTCATTGTATCATGTACGAATTTTCATGAAATCTTCTCTATTAATAAGCTTTTCAAAATTTATGGATAGTTAGACATGTATTGTTTCGTTCTTTTTCAGATATTTGGATAACAAGGTCTTTGTGTCCCTCGCCAATGGTGACATTACAGTCTACTGTCGAGATCACAGTGAGTTACAAATTTTTGAGTAATCTTCTTAAATTGTTTTTTTTTTAAAACAAACTAATTTTCTATCAATCAACATTACTCTTTTCATAGCTGGTAGTTGGAACACGGGCGACCCCACAACCATATCTGTAGGAACGGTGGCGTCGCCAGTGACAAAGATGCTTCCAGTGTCTGGTAAATTGTGGTGTGGCTGCCACAATACCATAAAAGTCTTAAACACTCATCCCCTTGACATCGAGCACACGTTCACAGTCAGTAACGACAATAGCCGACCGGTTTCCTGTATGGCAAGTTCCGGGGGTCTGGGTGTCTGGATTTCCTTGCACAACAGTGCAGTTTTAAGGCTCTATCACACGGGAAGCTACGAATGCCTGACGGACATAAATATCGCACCGGCCGTCACGAAGATGCTTGCCAGTAAGTGTTGAGTCC
Organism: Calameuta idolon; assembly: GCA_030142285.1. NCBI lineage: Eukaryota > Metazoa > Arthropoda > Insecta > Hymenoptera > Cephidae > Calameuta > Calameuta idolon. Next base: position 157,039 of record JARQSV010000341.1, on the reverse strand, counting down.
GAGCGAAGAGTTAAATCTGCTGTGGACACTTGGAAAATTGAATTCTCGAAATTTCGTATGTCATTTATTTTAACGGAAAGCATTAAACTTGTTGCAGGTTGCGATGACATAATACGACAGCACAAAGCAGCGTGTCTGAGAGTGACAGCTCTTTTAGCGTGTAACGAACTGTTATGGATTGGCACGAGTGCCGGTGTTCTTTTAACCGTACCGATTCCCCATATAAAGCCATCCACGCAGAGAATGTCCCAACCACCCACCGTGACAGGTGAGTCTCAGGTTTAAAGAAAAAAATTCTTCCGAACCTGGACAGGAACTTTTGAATTATAAAATCAATCTTATCGCACTGTACAATCGATCGTGCTATTTACTTGCAATTCTTTGACTTCAGGAATTCCTCACGGGCACACGGGACACGTGCGGTTCTTGACCTGCGTGGAGACGGTCGCAACGGCTAAGCCGGATCCTCGTCCAAAGATAAATCGTTATTCTCTAAAGACCAACAAGGTCCAACCGAATAATATAAATCGCGGAAAGCTCCTCGTTATTTCCGGTGGCGACGGTTACGAGGACTTCCGCGGTCCACAAGCATCCGCAGAATTGCAAGCGGGTCGTGAAGACTCAACGAATCATTTGCTCCTGTGGAAAGTGTGATACATCTCGAGAAGGCCGCGTGTCGAGGCCAAGGCGAATGAAAGCAGCAGGCATGAAAAGCCGCGGGAAACGTTGCACCCTGGCGCCGATAATCGTCGGGCCACGTCGGGCCACGTGGACGGATCGGTACCTTGAGATTTTTCGAAGTGGGACTGACTCTCACTGACGGATACCTTCTTCCGGACCTGGCAACACGTTTGCCAGGCGTCCCGGTCCAGGAGGCATTTTTTTTCTTTGAGATATCACGACGAACGTTTAATCGTTCTCGAGGCAGCAGCTTCAGTGAGATTTAAAGATCGTCGAGAGGCGTTCGAGGGAGCTTTGGAATACGCCGAGATAAATAATTACGACGGATACGGTGTATACGCGATGATGATGGATATTCGAGGTCCTTGTGAATGGTCGGAGGATGCCGTAAGTTTGATGAAAATATAAAAATTCAATGAGCCACCGCAACGCGTCGCTGCGTTGCGAGGAAGCGTCGCGCCATCAGAGTTTTTTATAGATGAAATCCGCATTCCAATATACAGATAGTATAAATCACGGGATTCCTAAGGAGCAGCCTGTTCGACGTCCACTGCCGCTAAGTACGGTCTTTGTAGATAGATAGTCAATTTTTCGAAGGGGTATTAATACCTGCCTCTTCAGTCTATTCGTATTTTATGGACAATTATTTCCCTCGCTCTGAGCGTTCGGATTGTTAGATATCTCGAAATTTCTCTCGTTTCGAAACTTTCTCCTATCACCCTCCTCCCCCTTCTTTCTGTTTTCTCTACCTCTGTCCTTCTTCTCTTCGACTACCTAACAAAATCTAAGAGGCGATCGATTCACGATCCTCTTAAAATCTCTTACGTCACCAGTAAGCAACGGTTGTGCGTGGCTTCTGGTATTTACGAAAAGTTCGAAAAGAAAAAAAGGATCGAGTGAAACGAAACGAATGAAACGCCGGACGCTAATCGCTTCTTTGATTCTGACAGAGATGAGCCATTCGATGAAGCAGCAGTGGCGTGGAACCACTTTAAATGGGGAAACGCTTCGTAAGAACTAGATACGAATAAGAAGCCGAACGAAGCAGCGGGAACTGAAGTTTGAACTTGCGGCGTTCCGAAATACCGACGCATGCGCAGTAGCGATCTCGCGATCGAGGATTCCGTGTGTCTAGATTGTATTTTTCAGCGGTTCCTTGGAATCTTAAAGGTTTAATGGGCGCCGATGCAAATAGACTATGTACCTAAAATGTACGTTATCTTTTATACCGTCTAGAGAAATGCGAGAGAGAAAGATATCATTGGAAATGACTAAGAGTACCTGGGAGAAGTCGATGGACGCTGAGCTTATTTAGTAGGGAGAACAAAAAAAATGGACTATCGAGTCGTCTTACTATTAAAAATAGTTACATAGGCCTAACGAGCGAGGAGCTACGTATTCTGAGTTTACTTCGTTCTAGAGAAACAAGTGCCAAAATCATATTTCTTTCTCCGGTCTACGTTATTCGTTGGCTGTAAGTCGTCAGGGCGCGTGTCCAATATTACTGTAGTCAGGTGAAAGTCGCAATTTTAAAATTCACCCTTAAACCCGAACTTTTTTACGAATTGACTTCAGCTTCGCCAATGCAGACCACGCTGTCCCTAAAGACACTTTTTAAAGACCTGTCGGTCATCTTATACCGAACGCATTGAATTGGTCTTTCTACGCTTTACCTCGTGACCTAAGATAGTTGCAGTGTAGTTTGTTATTATCTTAGATCGGCCGCTGACGCGATAAGGGCTTAGTGATAATGAGGCCTCATAAATTGTCAATAAAGCATTCCCTTTCCTCCTTTACCTTTGTCCTTGTACTGTTCCTTGCATTTTTTCCTCCCCTCTTTCCTCTCGTAAGCCTACATCGACTCCGTAGAAGATTCTGATGCGTTCCGAAATCTCCCGATTTCGGGAGGAGACATTCGCGAGCGATATTAGGAAAATGGACGTTCGTTACTTAGACCCATTGTGCCAGAATATTGATCGTGGGTATAGATATGAAATTTTTGCGAACACTTGACAATTTCGATGACAGTTCCGCGTAATCGATGCGACGAGCGATTTATTTACGAGTCTTGGCGGAAATCGATGGCTGGTCTTGATAAATAAAGTGATAATTAAACGTGGTCTCGGTGAGCGCACGTGAATATATGAAAAATCAAATTAAATGCTAATTTTAAAAAAAAGAGTCTCGTATGTCGTATCGTGCGAAAATACAGTGTGTCGCGAAAAGAGAAAATGAAACACGATTATATATTAATGTTATATACGGTGTTTAATTGTATTACGAAGTGTGACAAGATTAGGAATTGTGGAATTTTGTAAAATGGCCGCGGTGTCCTCACCGTCGAAAATCCTTAAGCCATTTTACTCGAGAATCAGGTACATTGCGAAAGATTCAACGTAGTCGTGCGAGGTTATGTCAAATGACGTGGTATAAATTTTGAAAATTTTTTTTTACAAATCACATACCGTTTTTTTGTAATTTTACAATCGTTATACGACCTACTCTGTACTTATTAACTGTATTTTTTCGTCAGTCTAATCCACTCGGAGCTGTGCCTTAAGTTTTCGAAATTTCGAGCTACGTCGGTATCTACGGCCAGCGTGACGTCATTTCTCTTTTCTTTTCTTTTTTTTTTCGTTAATTTACAGTACCGAAATAATGGACACTGGTGCGACTCGGGTCTTGCGTAAATTTTTAATTTCGATTTACTGCCTACAAAGTGAGTTGCGACGGCTGCATGTAAATTTGATCTATGATTGCAGTCCGCGCTTTAATTAAATTAGCAATTAATATTGTGAGAATATAGAAATTTTTTAATTCGTACCTCATGCGACTACCTCGATTTTCATAGTGGTAAAATATTTCGGCGATTCGATATCTACCGTTGAAACGTACTGCAATCTATCTGATCGAAATCAATCAATTTTTCCTCGTAATTTTAATTCCCCTTGTGAATCATCACTCACGATCCTCCTTCTTGATAGAAGGCGTATGCTTTGACTGTTGAAAATTAATTTCGATCCAATCAGGCTCAAATACTATCGAATTTATTACGAGTGTCAATGGGTGTCAATGCGAGTTCGAAGCTGACTGGATGGATGCATTAGTATTTAGAATATTAGTGGAAGGCATTTTGTGCCGAGGAATGCATGTGCAGTATTCACTTTCCACACGTGCTGCCTATCGGCTAGAATAATCTTTAATGTCAGAAAGATGCAATCTATATTTTGTCTATCGCAAGGAAGTACGAAGTGAAGATCGCGCCGGAGCGAAGCTAGAGATAAATTTTAGCTTTTTCTTTTTATATAACGAGAGAACAATGGGGAAAGATGAAGAAAAGTTAGTAATAAATGCAAAAACAATGTAAATCGGCCACGTGGGGCAGGACACGTAAAGACCTACGACTTTGGTTTTCTGTCTTTCGTTAGTGTAAATCAAAAAAAAAAAAAAGTATCTATACTTTGGCGCGAAACTCAAACGCAAGTATCCGCGAAATACTATTCTGATACTGACAAAAGTTAAGTCGTGCGATTCAGATTACGTAAGACTTAATAGAAACATGAAAAAGAAAATATTTATTACAGTATGTTGTATGTTAACGTAAGAGTGTACTGTACGCGGTACGACTACTATAATATACCTAGTGTCAAATAAAGAAAAACGTATATTCAATAATAATTGTGTCGATAAGTTATCCGAGGCGATATGTATACGTGTTTAGCAAGAAAATGCATATCGGCTAAATATATTTGTATTGTATATACATACATATATTTTAATCACGGTGTATCGTAATTTACGTCCTGCCTTAAACTACCTCAAAATACTTATCCTTATGTTTGATAAAATCAAATTAATAGCGATTACAAGCCAATTTTATTTTTACTTTAATTTTGTTCAGCCGGTTGTTTGATCACGTGTTGCCGCTGCAACTGTAGGTAATGCAGGACGATACTGCATACTTCTACCTGCAGTACCGACAGCTGCAGCGGCAGTACGTAAACCCAAAACAATCGATCGAGCATAAACTAAAATTAATTTCAGTCACTGTTAATTTGATTTTATCAATTAAAGTTTTCATTTTGACATTTCAATCAAATCGCACATAATCGCATCCATGTGTCTCATGGAGTTCACGAATATCGCGCGTAGTATATTCGTAAACTGTCACATACTGGACCAATCGAAATCGTGAGACTGGTTCGAGCGTCGTCCGCTCAGGTGGCGCGTCGACGCCTAAATAAAACTTTGAGCATAAGAATCAACTGATTGGCAATCTCGCTGCTCATATCTGGCACGACTATCAAGTAGAAGGCGTATCAATAATTTCTCAGCGAATACAGCCAGTCTAGAGTTTCCTTAAATCTCATATTAAACAAAGTAAAAAATGAGGTCGCGTAAACCAAAAAAGGAAGAAGAGTGTAACGACCAAAGATCGCATAAGAACCTAAACTGACGTTTGCACTAAATATCAACAGTTCCTATAAAGCGTTTATGTAGTGAAATGAAATATAATTTAATAAAAGTTCGAGTCTCCCGGCGTAACGTAACAAATGCAAAAAAAAAATCGAACCGGCAGCATGCCACATGCCACATGCGACACGACCTTCGCGTTCCTTAGAAGGAGACCCGCCGGAGTCTATGCTCGACGCATTGTGTCGGGTGGTCCACACGAAAAGAATTCCTCGATGTTACCGGTGAGAAAAGAAAATTACGTAATCACTCAAACACAGGCAAAGGGTCCTGAATTGAAAAAAGAAGGTCAAAATTTATCACTCGACTCCGTAATGCATCCTTGCGCAAACCAGCGACAGATTCGCGTCGCGCAACCAAGTACACACGTAATAAGACAAACCAGTGGAAACGATACGTACGTAAGCAGACAAATCCGCGTAATCCACTGAAAGTGAACGTCGATGTAAAATGATATGTAAAGTGAACTTCTTTAACGTGACACGAGCGTCGAAGGGCGTTGCGCATCGTGTAGCTGCATAATTTTTTTGTCTTTCGTCACATAACCTAGTAACGCATACCGTAATTTCGATCGACTTAAGAGTATCGCAAGACGTGTTAAATACATATATATATATACATTTTTATATTAATTTCAACCGAGAAAAAATAATTTGATCCCTAACAGCTGACACACGTACCTTTCTACCTTAGCCACCCGTTGCATATCGAACTCATGCAAACTAGAGTCAGATTCTTGTACAAGGCCCCCCCACGCAATGGACCTACACCTTGGCGCTTTAATTGCAGCTACCGCCAAGTCTTCGGCCGTGGTGGGAGAGACAAGTTAAGGAGGCTGTAAAGATGTGATTTTGTATAGGTGCAATAATATACACCAGAGAACAGAAACCTACTATTACCGACCGAGTCCCGTCGAGTGGTCACGCTGGATCGTAACCACGATTTACCAACGTGTTGTAATACGTCGAATATACAGGGTATGCTGCTTGTAAAAAAAAAAAGATGAACGCATCACTCGACTACAATTTTGATGATTCGCAACGATCTTCAAGGCGGCGTCCTCAATTGTCACGTCGTACCCGTCTCGTCGCTTCACCGAGTAATTGCTGCTCGCAGTGTTGTGTAACAAAATCCCGAAAGTCTTTGTTATTAATTATCAACACTGAAAGACGTATCCCAGCATCCCTCGATACTATTGCAAATTCCAATCGTTGAAATCCACAACGTTTTATCGTCGACCTTAATTGCTTCGTTAATTTAAATCCTCCCAGTCCCAGATTTCCAACCGGCTTCGTATCCTTGCATAACTTTTTTTTTTTATTACCAACTCGCGTCAACGACACGATTAAAGCTCGTCAGAGTGAAAGCTCGAAAATTTGTTGACGAATAAATCTCTATACGATTAAACGATTAAAGTCCACGTTTACAAGTGGGCGTGTTGGTCTTTCTCGAAAAAAAAAAAAAAATTCAGACCACCCGGTACTTATAGGTAGGACGCTCTTACGTCGAGCTACTAATCAGTCGTACGCCGATCGGGAATTACTATTATACCGGGTATATGATTATACAATAAATTTCACGACTTTCACGTAAATCGAATATCGAAACGAAAACATTATTTTCCACGACCTCGCGTCAAAGTCCAGCGAGTCACGCGTTTCTCATACGATACACGAATGTGGGATACGTGGGGAAAAACTCGAACATGGCAGCACGCGAAACAAGGTGGACGTAACGCGGGTCGTCAAGACTATGAAATTTCCGCTAGCGCACGATACGCGTAATCGATACCGATTCGGTGACCAAATTATCGCAGCTGCAAACGGTACCTAATTA
>JARQSV010000341.1:103585-149949 GCA_030142285.1 Calameuta idolon | reverse complement strand
CCCACGTGATTGACACTGATAACTCTGGCTATGGGTTATCGCAGGAAAAATTTTTCAAAAAGGCCGTAACAAATTTTCGTGCGCCTCCGAAAAATTCTGAACCGACTCAATTATCCTGCCAGTCGAAATCACGTGACGCGGGCGGAGTTTCTCGATCACTCGGCGACTTCAGCGGGAGCCGCGGAAGACAGGGTGGGTTTACAAGAGTGGTTTATGGTTTACGGTTTCAGTTATGCTTCGCTTCTACGCGTCTGATTGTAAGTTATGAGCTTCTGCCGGTCGCTGTAGTCACGCTCATCATGGAAATAGATATCGAGGTCAAAGGTCACGCCGGTTAGGTTCTAGGAGCGTTAAACATTTATTTTTCGAAAATCTTTCGAGCAATCGATTAGATCGATACCAGCGACTGTATGACTGCGTCGATATCGTTTAAACTTGTAGAAAGTTTTCGCCTTAAGGATATCGACATTCGACCCGATGAAAACAACGTGTTAAGCTTAACGTGTATATATGTGTCGTGTTAGACGATTATGCGACGCGAGGAGAAAATTATTCCCATCACACGTTATGGCAGTTCGTGATCGCGATGCTCGTAGCTTTGTGAGTCGAGTGTTAATTCATCGATGATATCTTGACGCTCTACGTGCTGCCCGTGAGCCGTTACGACATTCGAAATTTGTCCGTTGAGCCACGAGGACTCGTCGACTGGTAGAAAAATTCGGTGCTTGCGATTCACGATGTTTCGTCGCGAGTTGACTTCTTGGAAATCGGTATATGGATTTGTAATTGCGGAAAAAAAAATTTGGGGACTGGTTTGGAATATCTTATTCGACGACTTTTGAATGCGACTGTCGACCACGGGTAAAAAGGTACAGGTAGCGTTTACCGTCCGACCAGATCTCTTAGCTGGCAGTACAGTATGTGCCTGATATAGTGTCTGACACGAAAGTGCTGATAAGAGTGATAAGGGGCATAAAGCGACTGTAAATGCCGTGAAAAAGTATGAATGGGACATTCTTCTTGTCCCGATAGCGAGTAAGGGGGAAGCACGAGGAAGTCCTGAGGACGCAGGAATCCTGAGAGGCAGTTGCGCAGCGATGCAGTCAGGTGGGACGGAATTGCGGAGAAATATGTAAAAGAAGGTTGGAGTTGAAGGAAGACGAGCTGCCTGCGACGGTAATGGGGGGTAAGATTTGTGACGAAGGCAAAGAAGTCAATTGGACCGAATAATAACTGACTAGGATAAACGTGATTCGAGCTAGTACGTGGAGTTGCGTGCGCAGTGTCCTGCGCGAAACGGAGGCTGCGTTCCCATTCCGTTATCGTCCTAAGAATGGCTTCTCGGAAGACGGTAGTAAAGCAGTTGCGGCATTACAGAAGCATTGCGGTAGCATTGCAGCCGCGTATTACAGCAGTTTCTCTCGATCCTCGACTAAGTCCAATCAGTATCTATACTGACCGGGACGGAATATACGAGCACTGCTCTGCGATTCCTGTCTATTGTCTTGCGGCATTCTTAACCAGCACGGTTTACGATCGCGATTACAGCAGGATAAAACGCATAATTTCAGGGTCGAGTGACGTTACGAAAAATTTGTGCGAACAGTCTTTTAATTGGTGGTAATAAAAATTCAATTGAGATAAATGAAAAAAAAACAAATCAGACGATTTTCACTGACTTCACGAAACAGGAAATGGACATCGGAACTTCCTATACCTGAACGCCAGGAAATTCTAACCTGGACCAGAGGGTCCGAGTGGATGATCTCTCTGACTGTACCACGTGGTCACTCTGACATGGACCCATTAATGAAAACGTCATTTCGAGTAGCGCCAAGTCATCCCGCATTACCGTTACCACCGAGCAACCGTCCCTGGTGCACAAACCAGAAAATGAAGGCATTGTCAGAGCGATCCTGATGATGCACGAAGATCGCTCCTGGTTGCTGATCTTGCTGCGTTAGAAAAGCACTCGATGGGTCTCAGACCCATTGCCGAGTCTGACCCACGTGAATATCCGTACGAAAACACTCGAAGAATAATGAGAGCTTGAATGTATCCTCGTGCAAGATCAGCATTAAAAGGAACGGATGGGTCCCTCGACCGGGCAGTCAATTCGAGATGAAGCTCGAGAGAAAAATGACACGAGACCTTTGTCAGCCGTAGAATAAATCTTCCTCCGTAGAATCACGGCATTAATTAATGCAGTGCTTAAGGCAGTCAAAGCTTCAAATTAACCTCACACAGTCGAAGACAGGCAAGACCAAAATTTATCTATCCATCGGAATCACTCCTTGTCCCATTAAAATTGCTACCTCGTCAAAAGTGAAATTTCCCATCTTTTTTTCTCACAGACCGTCATCGTCGCCATTGCAAGGAACAATCGTCTTACCAAGTATTCAGATCATACCTGTACCTCATAACGTATGTATCTCTCTCTCTCTGTCACACATGTCACGCATGCGAAACCATATCAGTGCATCCTGCACCGCACGAGCACGTTGCTGCATCTGGCTCCATATTAGCCTGCAGTGGTGCCATCCGTTGCGTTCACTGATTGGATGAGAGCCCAGGCGTGCCCCTGCGAATCATCATCATCGGTTGCCTTGCGCCTAGCAAGGGGTACCAACTGGCGAAATCATTGACCCCTGGTTAAACTGTCGAGTCAATGAGACCAACCCCACCCTGCGCCCCTGCTAATCACGGGTATCCGTTATGCCTGACGATATTATAGGGACGAACGGTTGACGTTGGAATTTCATTGACAGTTGACAGGTGTCACTTTACAGTTTCTCACTTTTCAACCGTGAACACATTTCGTGACAGTTCATGCCTGACTGTGCCGTAGCAACGTGTATTACGTACCGGACGACAACTGGAATTATTATACGTGGCTCGATGACTGTTTTTTGTCAATGCTAACAGCACGGCCGTTAGCGACCCAGCATCTTCATTCTGGACCGATGATGTTTTTGTCATCTTTTCGGAATCCGGTTCGCCCCAGTGGGGAGAAACTTTCGAAAAATCTCGAGCACCCGGTAAATCGACGGAAGCTGAATGTTCCTGGAAGAGGAGTGAGATCTGTCAAGTATACATATGTATATGTATATCCGTGTGTAAAAAGACGCAATAATTCGTTCAATTGAGGGAGCAGTTAGCCGCAATTACTATGGTTCGTTATCCGTCGTGCTACTTGATAGTGTAATTAGCTCGTCCAGCCATTTGTGGGCGGTCAGCGTGTGAAACGCGTTGGAATTGCGAGCGAAGCCTTTTAATCGCGATTACGATCGCGCAGTCGCGCAAATGGATTACGCCTTGAGTTATCGTTCGTCCGCGAAAGGCTTGTTCAAAAGTTCGCGACAATTTCGCATCGGCCACCGACGCACGTGGCTGTACCGGATAAATACATGAAAACTGTAGATTGGAATTTTCCAGATGAAATTCTCCAAGGATCATTCCAGACGAGTTGTCACGATTCCCACGCCCGAGGTTATCCGTGTAAAAAGTTATCTGGATTGGAGGATCCGTGAGGAGTAAAAAAAGAATTCGGAGTCTGAATAGAGCATCGTAGGTTTTAAAAGGGGGTCCCCGGTAGGATACATGGATACGCGTCACGAGGAAGAGTCCGTATTAATGCCTAAATCCCTATTATTATTAAAATCATTCGGCCTACGGCTGTTACGCTACGTTAGAACTACTATGTATAGCTACTACGTCATTACCGGAATGGTTATGGGGTCCGTGTGCAGGAACGGTGCTTAGCGCGCGTGTGGTCCCAGGGATCGCTCGAAATTAAGTTGAGTCTCCCTGTAGGATTTTTTTTTTGGAAATTTTAAAAAATTCTTTTACCCTCCACAGCTATTCCCTTCGATCCGATCGCACTCGAGGCAAGAGACATCGCGCATCGCGATAGCGAACGTGCAGGTGGGTTTTCATGGCGCGGGACAGTTCACGTTTGTCATTATCATACGGCGTGTCCTGGAACCTGGTATTGTCCTCGTGCACACGGTTCTATACATGTGCACGATCATTGCAGGATCAATGCGAATCCAGCTGACTTTGATCTCGAATTCATTTTTCTTATGCACGGAGGAACGCGGGGAAATGAACCGACCGTACGTAGACACGTAGGCGGTACGTTTGTCAGATTTGATCGTCGAGAAGAAGTAAGCATAAGAAACGTCCGATACGGCGATTACGCGTGGTAAGACGGAGATGTTCATGGAGATAAGAAAAAAAAAGAAAAAAAAAAGTCAAAATTTCTAATTGACATTGGAATTCGTGTTTCTCTTAATTGACTTTGTCCCACTTGATTTCGTGAATAATGATAATTATGAACCTTCATGGATGCTGACGGGTCCGGAAAGAGCTCGTGAAAGTTTTTCGGTCAAAGCAGTCAAATTCCGAGGTGGATAACCCGAAGGGATAGGTGGCTACCGGTGTGCATAAGGAAGATTGATGTATGGAGGATAGGATCGGATATGTTAACTAGGACTGATCTACATGTATGCTAAACAGAAGGAACGGAGGAACGATTGTTAGGGATCTTGATCTTGCAGTTGCCGTGCCTCGAATATCCCATACGACGCGCCAACTGGGTATCTCGTGTCTAGTCTCGTTTGCAGTAATATTTATTTATCTCTTTACCTCCTTGCCTTCTTTCCTGCTCCCGTTCCCCGCGTCCGATCTTCCGGTACGTTTACCGGCCGATTCTACACGTTGCGCGCCGAGTCTCATGTGACCGGCGGAAATACCGATCGACTCGAGAAATCCCCATGCTATTCCACGGAGAAGCTGCAGGCCATTAGTAGCTCGCCGATCTCGTACTCGATAGCTCATGGTGCCTTTATAAAGGATAACGGACTTTTCCATCTTGGTTATTCCTCTTACACTTTTTTTTTTTTTTTTTTTATACAAAGTGGATTTTACTTCAATATCGTTAATGGTGCTCGAACCGTTTGGAATACAGTTTGGAAGGCAAATAGACTTTCACATAATGGTTTGACGCTGCATTGAATATTCCCATAAGCCGAGGACTTGGTGAACGTGTATAGCTCAATATATAGTTATACACAGGTACCCTAAGTTAGCATGGTGCTGACGTCTCAATGCTCGTATCCTCCGAATGGACCACCCAGTCGCCATACTTCCTACAAGCACCGAACCTGAATTTCTGAAAAAATAAAGTGAAGCGACTATAGGGTGAAGGGGGGGGAGGTGCCCACGAGGAACAGTCGGTGCCCCAAAGCGATCGAGAAGCAAATCGACTTCAGGGTTAAGATATTTAATTCTTATCAATAATACGTTAATAAACTCGTTATCTAAATCAATCGATACGACGGCCGTGATAATGTATCTTATCATCGATAACGGAGATAAACGTGGCTCGTACTGTTCGTTCTCTCTCGGTCTCTTACGACTTCATTACGCGACGCTCACTTTCGCCGCTGCGGCATTCCTTAAATACTCACGAGGAATCGGAGATCTTCCAAAGGTGCCGTATCATAAATCACAGAGATGCAACGAGCTCTTAATAAAATTCTTTATGGAATGCAATAATTCAGTTCTTCGAGAAAGAACGGAGCGAGAGAGAGAGAGAGAGAGAGAGAGGATCCGTCTATTAGTAGTTGCCCACAAATTCCGGCTCGTATTAATCCGATGAGATATTTCGTGGCAACGTGCGCTTTATACGTCACATTAATTAACATAAGCCTTTATTTATTGACAAATTCAAAGAGACAACAATAAGCCAACTGCGATAAGCTTCAAATTTATATATCGAGATCGTCGATCGTCAGGGATCTAGGATCTAAATTCCAACGACGAGTAAGACATTGAAGATCTTCGAAATCAGATCGATCAAAATCTATGTCCACGGGCTATCTAGTAGAAAATAAAATTTGTTAAAAGTATCTTTAAAAAAAAAAAAATGTCACGATCGTTCGCTACCTATCGAGTAGGTGTATCGAGGATTCGACTCGAGCGACGACGTTACTTGCCTCTCGCGCACGACGCGACCAGTCGTCCTTGTACTTCCTTGCAATTCTTCTGGACTCCCTTCGCGATGCTTCATGAAAACTCGCCCGGTGCGACGACGTGCCGCGCGACGCCTTTCCCATAGATCACGCGGCTGGACGCTGGCACGATCCTCTTATCGTCTCTTTGTTTTTTTGATAAATCAAGAGTGGGAGGGTAAGGGAGAAGGACGGAAGACACGAGGACCGAACGAAATGCTCGGATGGTAAAAACAAAGGGATTCTCATTACCGACGGAGTCCCTAAAGCTCTCACGCATTCTCATACAAGTCACAACGGACGGAATCCGTGAAGCTCTCGATTCTCGACGTCGAGTTAACTTTGATGTCTCATTCGAGCGTAACGACGCGTCGCGCAGCCACGTGTCTTCCTGCATCGTGACGCAGAGAGGAACGCGACGTCGTTGCATCACGAAGCGAACCGCCGTCTCTCCGTGCCCGAAGGACAAAGGTACAAAGGTCCAAGTCTTTGTGCGTGAAAATACACGCGAGCCAATGAATTATCTCACGCAATGGGACATTGACACCCAGTTTGCGGTCTGCGGCGTCATGTAGGAGCGACACAAAGAGCCACGGACTCGGCTATAGGGAAAAGTGATAAGATGACGTCTAAAAAAAAAAAGAGGAACAAGTAAAAGTACCCACGCACCGATCCCACGGACTCTTGAAACGAACGATAGAAAGATACGGACTAATGGAGGCGTCGGATGGCGACGTTCGGAAATCAAAGGGGAGCCTGGATATAAATGCGAACGACGACGGCGGACGCGATTGAAGTCTCATTCGACTTTTTTGAGGAAACGTCTGGGCCAGGTCAGTGTCTGGGACCTGGATCCAGCGGAAAATCCAAAAGGCGCGTTTTAATAGAGCCCGAGCTCAAATCCTCTCAGCGACCGTACGAGAGTCTCTTTACGGTAGACCTTATGAATTTCTAAAGGCAAATCCTAAAGAAGATTCGAGGAGCCATCTATAGGACTGGAGTGTCTAGGAGGGGAAAGGGGGCGGGAAAGGGAGGGAAGGGAGCCACGAGGCCCCATCTTGTTTCACTTCAATCTTTCGAGCGCGTCTTCAAAGAGACACTCGGAAACGCCAGAGAGCCGACCGACGGGCATGGCGTTACTAATCGCCTTAGCGTGAGGGACATAAGTGACTCGGAAACGCCGCCACGAGACTCTCAAATTGTTTCCAAAATATTCGTGGCGCGTATCTCGCCCGCTGCCTTCGAATCTTTTAATGTTGCCGCTCGAGGCTACTGTCACTTTTCGGAACCGACGTCGAGGCTGTTGCAACGAGATGAAAAATTCCCGGGACCGGAGGAGGGGGCCACTGACGTGTTCCCGTACGAACGGATCATGCAAGATATCACTTTTGACCTGGCCCAGAGACTTTTTGATGCCCGGACAGATTTTGGGAACGACTCGGTCCTTTTATAGCCAAATACATGACTGGCGAGAGACGGGGTCAGTCGACCGTCTTGGTCCTTCCCTGAGAACCCACGTTCAGCATGTCGAAACGAGGTACAAGATTTTGAAAAATCAGACAGCATCTTTTCATGAAACCTTACACGATACCCTTGACTAATGACTTTTTGAGATGAGAAATTTATTCAAAATTTTTTTTTTTTTCACCTGCGATTCAGGATCGAGTCATTAGTGAACGGAATGAGTAACGACTATTTAGGTCGCATGATCTTGCAGCGCGGAGACCCGTCGATACGAACTGTACTCCTACGTAGAGGCTGGGACCTAGGCGTAACGCCACATAACGATGAAACTTGTTTCCCAGCCACATTACTATTCATGTCCGAAACATCATCTCCTACCGGGGAGCAAAAGGCGGCCCGTTTGAACCAACTGACATTCCTTGAACACAGTCATCTCGTACGTTACCAACATTGGCGACCTCAGCCAGTCCTACCTCGAGTGTTGATGCAGTCTAAAGGCGGTTCCCACAAGAGTCTGGATGAACTCCCTGGGATCAAGGGGCCCCCCCGCACCCTGCGCCACGGGGGTGCGCGGTGCCACGAGTCAAGTGGTCTCATTCCCGTAATTACGGTGAAACTGAACAATGTCCATGGAACAACTGTGCGGACTACTGGCTCAAAGTGGGAACGGCGACGTCGACGTCGACGTCGGATGCGCACCGTTAACGATAACTGGTACCAGAAGTGCCCATGTAAACGGGACTTCGGATGATCGCACGGGGGGTCCTTGGACCAGAGAAAAGGTACGACCTGGCCGCTTGGCGCTTTCCTGTCGCAGTAAATTACCATGAGGGACAATGAGTACCCCTGGAACCCGTGCAACCTCACGGGACATCCATAACCCAAAGTAGACTTCGCTGAGAATCGTGAGAAGCAAGACCTGGTCCAGAGCAGAAGAAAGACGCAAATTGATCCAGCACTGGTACCCGGTGATCGTTTCCGAGAAAAATCAATAGATTCTAAGAGTACGTCGATACGTGATGGAATTTCAGAGATTTTCTCGTTCGCGGAGAAACAATTACGATAAAAATATCCTGGACCGCAGTCCAGGATGCTGATTATGCGCGAAGATCATTAGCTCGAGATTAAACTCTGCTCTTACCATCCACGCGTCTGCTAACCGGTCGTTATTATTTCCTCCTGGAAACGACAACTCCCGGACGTAATTTCTTGCGAACACGTGCCCGGCGATCAAAATACATCGAAGACGTGCCCGGTGTTCGAATCCTACTCCACGTCGAGCGCTTTGGCTTTGACTGATCCTTCGCTCGGGAATTATCTTCGAATTTGTCGAATTACGTGTAACCGAAAATACTTCATCAGTCTGCCGACTGTCGCGGTGCATTCTGGGTGTAGAAGCCGATGTAGAAAAATAATAGTCAAAGGCAATGCCGCTCGTGTCAAAAGATCGGTCAGGACTGTATTTACGTTCCGACGATAAGTCAAAAGACAGTGATATCGTCTAAGAGTCGGAGGAGATGAGAGAGAGAGGTGGGGGGGGTCAGCACTTAATCATCTTGCCGAGCGCAATTATTCTAATGAGGGGGGACCAGACACGAAGACCGCTTCTTCTGCCACGTAGGAATATATTCCTACATGTTGGTTGACGGACCCCCCGGTACTTTTTTCTAACATATTGTCTTGCGAGAAGAACGATAAATGTTACGAGAGGCACAGGGCACGCGTGATAGCTGGACATTAGTGGCAGACGAGTATTCCGTCCGCGTTCATCGTGTACGGTCGTCCACGAGGAAGTTTAAGATTACGGGTGATAGAGAGAAAAAAAAAAAGAAAATTTTTTTAATCAAAAGCATCGCGATAACGATGATCGTAAAAATCAAAACTAAAGATGACTACTGCGCGATGCTTACGCGGTATTTTCAAACTCGTCACGTCAATGCAGAAGCCGAGATACGCTCGTGAGAAGATCCGCTAGGGCTGCGTTATAAATTAACATGAATTTGTCTGCCGGCCATATGCATTCCTTTCTTACGTAACCTCTCTTTATTTATCTTTTTGTCACGACATCTGCTCTCGGATCCAACTGTTTTGTAACTCGACAGACTCAACGTACGATAGGCCGTCGCGATATGTGATTCGTTCCCTGGCTGTTCCGGGATCCGTATTACAGATTCCCACACGAGAGCGAGAGACCCCGGCGAAGAGTCGAGGAGGAAGTTGAAGAAAATTAAAGAAAAAAGAGAATCACGTCTTTTTGTCGAAGAGATCGAGAAAAAAAGAAAGCAACGCATTATTTGTGGCTTCCGTTGAATCCATCCGAGATGTCCGTCCTGGCCGGAGCCTCGGTTGTCCGCCGGCAGATGTCATTCGTTTTGCCTGGACCGCGTGCGCGCGCACACACTCCAAACTCCAGAACCATTGTTTGTTAATGCAGCGGCACTGGTGTCCTTTGCGGATACGCGTCGTCGTCCCTCCTAGCATCGTGTGTGGCAATTTTTCTTTGTGCGCGCCACCGTTGAATGGCCTAAGTGGAGCCAGCGGAGCACGAGCCCCCGCGTACGGCCCGGCGCTGTCCGGCCGACAGCCGTCCTCGTTGCTTCGCATGCTAAGCAATTTACTGCAGACAAATACATCATCCGCGCCATTGCGAAAAAAGATACGAGGATATCTGACCTCACCACCTACTCCCATACGCCCACCGTTGTCATATTTCCTCAAAGGATTGATACCATCCGAGCTACGATCTCACCTACTTCTATCGCGATTCTTCCTGTGCTCGATGGCCCATCCTCGTTGTCCCGATAGACTGGAGATGCTGCGGCGAACTGGGAAGCGCGGCTGCCAGGTACTTTACGAAGACCCAATAGAGCCCAGTCCAGCCCAGTCCAGTCCAGTCCAAGTGCAACCCAGTCCAGAGATGAATAGAAACGAGTGTTCGTGCAATTGGAGGCCGACGCCGCTGATTAAGGCGTCGTTGACCATGCGGTGGCTGAGGCGGTTCCGACGTCTAGAACTCGGACTTCCGAGGAGTATTCGACATTAGCCGTATCAGGCGCGTTATCAGTGCGACGTAGACGGGACAGCCCATTGATCACGATCAAGACTCCTTGCGCGAGCGTCGACGGTAGGTTTGAAGATAAAAAAATAAAAAGTACATAACGTCCTGTTTAAAGTGACATCGTAACGGCACAGGAGCGAGTCGTGAATTCGAAATGACGTCCCTTCCGGCTGCAGTGCTGCTAATAATAATTGCGTTAGCCCAGTGCACCCGGAGTCACGTGTGCGATACGGCTGCGATACAGCGACCTACGGGAGTCGCCTCTCGGCTCTTGGCTATTGCCATAACCAAATTAGAATCGCTTCCCGGAAGGGGTCGGCACGGCAGGAGGCTCAAACGCTCGTAGTAAGGTTAACGATCAATCCTAGTGCCGGAACGAATTGCACAAAGCGTTTAGAGAAATTGGTTTAGGATTTCTTCTTGCAGCCATTTAACTGCGAGCGTGCTCCCGCTAGCGAGTAGAGAGTGGACTGTGGGGGAGCAGAGAGAGAGAGAGAGAGACTCGATGATGCTGATGCTGCGCTACTGCGCTCAGTGGTAACAGCATCCGCGGAAGTGGCCGGACCATCTCTCTCTCTCTCTTGAGTACTCACGAGAAGATGCTCCACCTCTGTCAGATGCCTTTGGAGATGCTCCGCCATTGTCTTATTGCTCGTCTTTGTTCATCGTCAGCTGGGAGTCTGCATCGATGATTATCAATGGAAAGTTCAAGAGAAGAATCCCGATGGTCCACGCCCCTACTTGGTGCCCACAGGTCCATCTACATTTTCAATTCATTCATGAGCTACTCCAGCCGTCCATTGATGATGGACCAGTTCTTCCTCGGAGCCAGCACTCGTTCTCTCATCTCCGGCAGGTCTCGGGACCTGGTCGCGTTCAGCTTCTTCGGTTCGCATGTTACGAATTCCAATAAAGAGAGACAGGGACGAGAAATCAATGTCGACGAGGTTCGGTCTTTGTGGACGCGGACGGTCACGTCAATGGGAAACGGATCGACGGGGTCCTAATAGAAGCTGAATTGAAAGACGACTATCTCTAATGAGCCCGATGGAAGAAATTGATTTGTCAGAACCATTAGGCCAAACGTTTCGAGGATTAGGCAGCTTCCGAGATCTTGATACCGGTCACGCTACGCGGTCCGCTCTTCGATGATACGTCACAGAGCTATTAGGCTTGATTCATAGTTTTTAACTTTGAGTGCTCACACGGGTGCATGATTTTCATTGTTTTATCGCGTCCCATTTATCTCCACCTCCTAGGGGCCAACCTAGCAATTTAGCTGCTGACCTGGACGGCCCCTTTCGTTAACGCAACAGGTACGTCCAGCCAGTCATCGAAGCTCAGGAGGATCTAGGAAAGAGTCAATTTCGCGCAGACCAACAATGACGTCCATCGTGGAGAAGGTTAACGCACTGTGGATGATCATCGGGCGACTACGTGATTAGCTTCCACAATGGTCGACACATCCTGTCGTTAGCCACACCTGTGCTGCGCCGTACGAGTCGACGCGAAGCTCGACGTCTTGTTCGGCTCGATTTTCGATACCTGATTCACGACTCTTGGGTTTGGCTAGTTCATTCGAAGAGATGAGGTCTAACGAGACCCAGGGTAAAAACTGGTCAGGGCAAAGAGCCACCGAGGCTGTTCGATGGGACAGTGGAAAAAAGGAGCGAATTTATAACCAACGTTTTGCAGGAGGATTGTGGGTTGGGTGTCGCATTGGCAAACAATTGTACCGCGCAAGGTACGACAGACCCTTCTGAATTCGCTTGAAAAAAGGACGCGCGTCCTTCTAAGGACTCGAATGGCCCTCGTGTCTTCTAATTGACAGTTCTTGCGCAAGTGAAATTTCTCTCCCGAGAGATAATGCCAGGCAGCGAGCCCTTCTTAATTCCTGAACACTCTTTAAAGCCAAAGTCACTGGCACCTACGCACTATCTATTGTTGAAGATCGCTCGTAAAGCGCAAGGAACGCGCACGAAGCGCCGCTCGTGTGTCAATATTCAAACAAGGAACCGAGTAGGTAGATAGGAAGGTGGGTATAGGGTCTTGGTCGTCGCTCCTTCAGAATCCATTGAGGAGCCTCGAGTGACTCAAGAGGAAGGGTTGATCCGGGTAGAGGAGTAAAAGACAAGAGGGACAGAGAATGGTAAAAAAAAAAAGAAACAAAAGAATCAAAGATGAACGTAATAAATAATAATTGTTAAATAAAAACAATAATGCTCGATCGCGTCTTTAAAGATTCTCGTACGAATCCCAAAGCATTGCTTCCACAATAAAAGTAGCCTCCTTCGTGAATAATCGGCGTTCGGAAAAGGATCGAATAAGCGCACAGCGAACTCTCGGCGATATTTTCGCAAACACGCAAAACCGATAAGGACAAGTCGTCGATAAAATTAACGAACGATTTCACGTAGCTGGTATAATTTATTGAAGGAGCTCGGTCGACGTCACGTCATTCTCGGAGTCATCAGAAATCCATTAGTCCGGCATGAAAGGCAGGTTAGGTACATTGGGATCACGTGACTTTCTTCTCTTTGCATTATCGACCCTTTTTGCACGGCCCATCACCCTTTACCTTTCTCTTTGTTAAATCGCCTATTCGATAGCTACCGTGATGCAAGGTATAGTCGGTCTACGAGTTCAACGTGTTTTTTTGACGGTTCGCGAACAATTCAATACTTCACAAATAGCACGTGGATTTCTATACAAATTCCAGAGAATATGTTAAAATAGAAATAATAAAATATAATTAATCGCAAAACCAGGCACATGCATACTTCAAAAGAAAAATTCAATGGAGAGCCACGTGTAGTTTGACACAGACTTCATTGTTTTCGATCTGTCAAAAAACCACATCGAACTCATGGACCGACTATAGAATCTCTTACTCGAATATTAAATTTCTCTGTAATTTCTTCGATCGTATAAATAAAATCGATATTTCAATCCTTCGTCGAAATGGGTTATTCGATACGCGATTATGTCGATATATATACATATACATGTATATATAATACAGTGGCTTCGGTAACAGCAACGCACAGACTGGCGTGAATAGGCAGCAGCATCGACGCCGACGCCGCCGCCGCCGCCGCCGCCGGTATATCGAGCTCCCTAACGTATTTGCATAAGACACGAGCTCCTCTATTCTTTATTTGAACTCTAATATGCATAATACACTGGCAATGAGCCGAGTCGAACGTTCTTACGATTAGTCCATTACGGTTTACACTGAATGGAGTCCTCCGCATTGATACCACGTATATATATACATATATACATATACATGTATATACCTAAGGGCTCGGTCTCCATTAAAAAGCACTCCGTAGCAGTGTTGAGAAATTATAAGTCCGCGATGAAAATTGAGAATTCGCCATGAATCGACGAAGCCGACGTCTGCCGTGTAAAATCTAGCGAAACGTTCGAAACGATAATCGAGCGTCAGACGATCGAGGCGCAGCTTCCGGTATTACGTCGAGACTATCGATCCGAGATATCGAGAGGCATAATCAATATTATGCAGCACGAGAAACGCGACACCACGTGCTTTCTGCGGACCTTCTGTTGCAGCGCGAGAGGCGCGGCGGCGCCAACTGCCGTTGCGCGCGCGAGATGCGATATCGGCCGAATGTGATTCACTGCTGGACATTATAACGGGAATTACGTGGAGCACAAATGGCTGATTGTTGAATTCTGCGTCTTTGACGCGTTACGATGAGCAAACTGGGTGTTTCGGTCGAGAAGGAATTTCACGTCGGGAGCATAATTCGTCGTTAGGGTAAGACCAGGGATTTTTCCGAGTGTTATTATGGTTGGGGTATATATGTATATATACACACGTGTATATATGACTTTTATGGTTAACCATACTTTATGGTGGATAAAGTTTAACTCTGCTCGTCAGCAACGATCCTGAAGACTCTGATCAGCTCGATCCAAAGCTCAATGTTGACTGGCTGGTTGAACTGCTGAGCTTTTGCATTAAATCGATCGTTCCGTCCGAGCCGACTAGGAGCAGCAACTTGGCCGGGAAGGTAACGGGCCGCCATTTAGGGAAGCTTGATGCGAGTCTTTGGCACGTCTGGCATCCGAACGTGGAAGACGACGAGACCGGCCGAGTTCTGTTTCTAACGAATCCGCCTTGAACTTCGTTCTCTGTCCACGAGAAGGCGAGACGTCGACGTCTGTAGTTTGTACGGGAGTCACTGCTTACGTCACGGATTCGAGATTATTTCATTCGGAGAGATTGGTCGTTCAACGAAATATCACGTTGCACGTTAACGGTAAAGAAAGAAGGAAAAAAGAAATTTTTTTCGGAACGCAACAGTTCGAAGACGAGAGATTCGTGTTGGACAAATGGTGGCGTTAAATCGAACCAGTCGGAAAGATTTTGATCGATCGGAGAAAACGAGAGTCGAAGGAGAGCGCTCTCGTGCTTCAAAGATGGCCGAGGGAAGGATTTTCAGATCGAGTCCCGATATATTCCTGGTCTCGATTCCTCGGTTGAGAAGCACTGGGCCCTTTCGATAGGATCGCGTGGGACTGGTCTGGCCCCCGACGCTACGGCTTGATGGGGCCTGATGAAATGATTGAGGAAATCTCGAAATGACGGTTATCGCGGTTATCTCAATTCGAAATGACTTAGGGATCCTACAATTTGCTTCTTCGCAATGGACCGCCAGTCGCCGTCTCCGATCAATCGGCTATTGAGATTAACAGGATGCTGAGGCAACGTTTTACCACTGCCAAGTGAGAAATAATTCAAACAGGTAAAATCATTTGACCTCCTGACATTAACCGTTCGGATTACCCGAGGGCTGTTATCTAATGGATGTAATCAACGGTATCGATACCTCGGTTGTCTGAGTGCGAGACTATCGACGTCTACGTACGAGAGAGAGAGAGAGAGAGAAACAGCCAAGGAGGCAAGGGAAGTGGAAGTGGGAATCGGCGGTAAGCCTTGCGAAAATAGCGAGGGCAAGTGTACCAACTTAATCAAGTCAGAAATGCCAAGCCTGTTCAGCACCTTGGTACCTGTTACGCACTAAGAATTCAAAGCGTTCGCATAGGACACACCTACGTGAAAATAGATCGAAACGTCACGAGCGTCTTTCGTCGTAAAGTACCGAATAGTTTGCAGATCATGAATTTTGCAAATATGCAAATTTTTCATCTCAAAATCCATAAAAACGTCGTCTGTTACAAAAAATTGCAATTTTTTTTGTGCCATAAACATCGACTTCGTATTTACGAAAAATCGATCGTTAAATTATTTTTTCACTTTTTTTTTTGCAATACAATTTTCGCCTACCGTTTCGATTGAATACATTTTCTCGGCTAATACATGTAATCCCGGTACTTCCCCGCCGATGCAGCTCATTATCCGTAATAAGTCGAAAGTATTCGTTTCGATCTACGCTCGAGCAGTTTCGCGATCGTTATCGTTAGACAGTGAATTATTGGCGGTAGATCATAGCCTATCGTGTCCTGGCGTAGATGAAAGGCTGGATTGTTGACGCTATTGAAATTACTTCGATTCCCTGTCCTGTTCGTTAAACGGAAGAATTAAACAGTAGACCGTTAGGTTAATTGGAACGGCGACAAATTAATCGCGATTTATTCCGCTCGGGTGGACACTCGTTCGATCGTAAGGCGATTCTCAATGGTAAATTCGCACGAGAGACTTTTCGAGGTTCGCTCGACTCACGGACCATTTAAAAGGAAGAACATCCCACGACACGAATAATCATACGAAGCAAGATTTTGAGAACGTTGAGTAATTTCCTAAATGCAAATGACTCGGTTTTCAAAGAAATTTCCGTGAAACTTAATAGACCGACAATTTTTAGTCGAGCTTGTAAAGTTCGCCCACGTCGCGAAACTCTCACTGATTTGTAGGTTAAACGAACTCGCCTTACAATGCGTATAAACCCGCTGCACATTACGGCCTACATACACTTTGCATTTGGCGTCTTCGTGGGCGGTAAATTGCGGTAAATTGCTACGAAAATCAGGAAATCGTACGTTAGACCGCGTATCCTTATAAGGCCGATGCTGCTCACGTAGATCCCGTCGATGACGACCGAACGGCCAAAAGGCCACAAAATGCTGACGAGGAACCACGTAAAATCGATTGGTCGTGCCAATCTGAGAAAGAACTGTCGTTCGATTGTCGTGATGAAAAAATATTCAATTTAATTAAATAATTATAATAATTTTTCATCCCAAGCTCAAATCCAACTACGAAATTCAGATCCGATCGAACTTCATTGAAAATTATACCGACGGTAGGATACAGGTCTAACTCAAAGCCGTGTGATTTTACTTCGATTCGGCGGCAGTCAATTTGTCCGAGTGTCGTATAAGTAATCTAAGATGAAAAAAAAAAAGTAAATAAGTGTCTCGTGGGCGTGTGGCGGGGTCCCTCGGGAAGAAGTTACGGCGTCCGACAATCATAATCACAATGGGACACGTGCGCAGGCGCATCCACTAATGGCAAAGCTATGTCGTAGATTTTTGCGAATTAGAGGGCCAGAGCAGCAGCGCGCATGCGCGCGGGGCGATATATCGATATAAAGTGGGTAGTGAGAATTACGTCACTGGGTGGTAGCCCTATGCGTGTTTTGCCAGCGGCAACTTCATGCTGTTATATCGGACCGTATCATCCTTGCTAAACCGAGCATTAAGAGATGCCGCGCACGTTACTTCCTCGTTGCGTTAAATATTATTTTACAAGGTAATTAATTAGATAACGACCGTGTATTTTATTAAGGACGTCCTCGCCTTCCTGCCGTTACTCTGGTGAATTTCGTAAATCGACTCCCCGTTACGGAGCTTTGCTACCGCCTGGACACCTTGAGGTATTCGAGGGAACGGAAGTTAGGCGCAGCTGCACTCATTTACGCGTTCGATCGTCCACCCAATGAAATCATCTTCATTACCCTGAAACTGATCCGGCCGTGGATAATTTAGCGATCTTCGTACGTTAATAAATTACCAAATGATATCCGAGACAGTGTCGTCCGATTGCGTGTATCGGTTGTCCCATGAGATATTAAATCGAACAAAAGTACTTTCGAAATAACCGCATTACTCACGATTCGGGAAAACAATCGTTTCCACTGTGTATTCGGAGTTCGTACCCAGGAACAATGACCAGTGACTAAGTCGCGTTTAACTATTCGAATCCCGCTGGACTTGCGCGCCAGCGCTATTCCGCTCGACAATGAGCACAGTGAAGTAGAAACGATAATAGCGGGAAGTAAAAGCGATAGTTTATCGCTAAACTGTTTATTTTTGCAGGTGCTGACGTTTCTCGTGGGTCGTCCGTATATTCCCGTCGAGGAAGTATGATAACGCGCTACCGCATCTGAGTAAACGCTTCCCTTATCGGAGAACCGTGCGCGCTCAACCCTCGCGAGCCTGTATTTCATTAGCTTTCCACGGAAAATCCACCAGATGGCGACACTCGCTCAAGTCGCACGTTTTCCAGAGTCGAAGGCATGACTCACTGGTACGTAGACGAACCGCGATGACTTGGTCTATGATACAGTAGAATCATCGAGAGTTCGTTCGATCGGCACCAAGGCATAAACATTGTCCCAGCCGAGTCTGAGGTTGCACTTGGTACCAGGAAGGCCCCCGCGTCATCCACACCCAAAGGACTGGGTCTGCATGGGTTTCGTCCTGGTGCGAGGAGTGGGTCGCGGCCTGGTCCCTCGGTATCGGTAACTTTTATCGGTTAATTACTCAATTAACGTCTCCTGCTCAGCGAACGATTAAGCGTGGTCACGCACAGGATCGAGTTTGTTAACATGGCGTGTGGCAGCGGGACACAAGTGCCCGGTAATGCGCTCGGCATCGTGTGTGACATGTGATCATGTAACCCGGGTGATCACGCTTAAGATATTTCTCCGATACATTGTCTAAAGCACTTGATAGATGTTGATACGGTCCGGCCGAGCACGCACCACCAGGTAGGACGGGTCGGTCACGTGGTTTGATGGAAGGGCCACACACCGAACGGATTACACAGATATTCGATTATTATCGCGATCGAAATATCACGGAGTCTCTACAGGGTAGCGATTATACATCACGTGACCCAATTTTCGATCTACTCGAGCGACGTAGAAACTTCGTTCCGCGACTTTAAATCTCCATCGGGATACGAAGACTCAATGGGACTCTTGTTTATTAATTTCTATCTGGTTTACTTCGAAATGACGATCCGTGACTAAGGCTAACCGGGTTGCTCATTAGTTTCCTGGATAATCGATGAATCACTGTTAACTCGGTATATATATATATATGTATATCTATGTACACACAGTGCGTTGAGCACTGCGTACACAAGTTTCGCTATTGACTGTATCGAAAGCCGATGCGCGCATGCGCGACTCTTTTCCTACCGCGTCCATTTCAAAAGGAAATAAGTACCAATGGTTAAAAGCGCCATCCAACGAGAAATAAGATAGTCGGTACGACGTGGAAGGTAGGTCGTTTTGTTGCCGGCATTAAGTATAATCTCTCCGCAAGTAGCCCGTTAAGAAAGGTTAAGGCAGTTAACGCTTAAGCGTACAGCAGGAAATCTATCATTCGTTGCGGCGCGATTAGCCATGCAAATTCACAGCGAGGGATCCGCCTATGGAAATACATAAGCAGAGGAGCGATAATTGCTCGATATTGTGGCTTCGTTAGCTTCCTATTCTATGGCTATCAATGCCAGACGGAGGATAGGCCTCGGTATGTATTTTACGTGTGTGTACGGAACTTGCCTGTCTGCCACTCGTGCGCACACTGTGGATAGACCTTTTCGCGCGACTTGCAATTTTTATGGTTAAAAAAAAAAATACTTTGTGGCATAAAAGAGAGAGGCGGCTCTCCGGTGATCGCAGACGGGGACTCTCTGCGTGTCTTCCGTATAGGCGAGAATTCTAATCACGCCGACTGGAACGAATTCGCTGAACGAACTGACAAAGTTCAGGCGTATCAATTATCGTCGGGGAAAGTGAATCGAGCGTTCGAATCGAATCGATAAAACGTTGCGAATTTACCGACGTTCGCTAAGGTTCGAAAAATTACTGGAATCGCTCTTTACGACCAACCGGTAGTCAAATGAAATGGCAAAGAGCAGCTCGGCGTATCCTCGGAATATAAATCTACGTGTGGAGGAAGCATAACGTTCCTTTGAGAAAGTCCAGGCAACGCATGCGCCCGAGTCGCATAACGAAGTCGCATCGAATTTCAAGACAACGAAAACGTAAAGAGGTGGGGGCCTAGGTTACTTTTTCATCTTCCCGAACACTTCTTGCCCGTACGAGGAACCTGTGGACGGGCGTTTAATGCACGTGGGACAGACAGGGACCATCCGATAGGGAGAATTAGGCCGGGCCCACCTGATTCGTAATTACTCATTCCGACTATCTCCTTCCGCAGCATCAGATTCTCCGTCGTCATCCTTCTCGATCCTCCAGATCCCATCGCTTCGTTTAGATTCAGCCTTTAATCGCAATTCCTTTTTTTTTTTATCAACTCCCTCCATCCTCCTGCCTCCTCGGACCACCGGCCTAGCTGCGATTCCTTATCTCGTTCCGATACCAAGCACTTTCGCCAGCCGCATTTGGATTTGACTTTTGCGCTTTAAGATCCGACAATTCCCTCTTTTGCGACAACTGCCGGACGCCTGGATCCTTATGGGCACTGCGGAGCCTACGAGTTACACGTACGGCTGAGTCGTTCACTGTTCTCGTCGTGTATAAAGATTTTCTTAAATTCTCTCAAATCTTTACGGTCGAGAAATTTCATGTCTCTCCTACTGCTCGTATATCTTCGGAATGCCTTCCGAGCTACGACTATAATTAATATCATTATTCTGATGTCATCGTGGAAAAACGGTATATGGGTTTCTGTCATGGTAGAGCGTACAGTAGGTAGGCTGGTGGCTAGGCAGCTATTACATAAGGCTAAAGGTAAGCTACTGCGCAGGATATGCTAAACAAGCTCAACAATGTTTTATGCTAAGCGAATTGCAACTGAAACGAAAAGAACAATATACGTCCGCTTTCTGCGAGGCAGGATGCGACCACCAGTCGACGCCGCGACGTCGGCTGGGAAATTTACGTTTAAATTATATTGTCCCGTTGCACATGTCACGCGGCTATCGTACCGCATATGGCTGAACCATGACGCATGGGATTCGCGCCCTGGGAGATTTTCTAAACTTGGTACAGATCTCTTGCGAACGATACGCGCCTGCGGATCCCGGATGACAATAAAATTCATGGAGATCCTTTGCGCACGCAATGTACCTAATGCTATAGTGTATTAATTTTTTTTTTTTTTTTTTTCTTTCCATATCAATTATGTTTTTCTTTCGGAGTCGTAACGACGGTAGGAGGCATTTCGCAAGGCGTCGGCGTCCCGACGCCGCTGCTCCGATCGGAGCGTGAAATGCGATAGTTTGTTTTTCTCTTTCAACGTCCCTGCATGGGAGAACGCCTGTGGCTGCGTCTATGGGTTTGAAAAAAAAAAAAAATAAAAAAAAATAAGAAATGTGTCAATTACCGTTTCGATCCTCGTTACGTAATAATATCAATGGTTAGTCATGGCTAACGAGGTGTTGTGACCGTTTCAATTGATTCGATACAGGCCTCTTTCAGGTTTTATCTGTCCGAGCCGAATCTACTTTCGTTCCTTTTTTAGCCGATGTCTATCGCCTTTTCTATTGCACTCTATCTATATCTACGCGTCTATCTAACTGTCTGTGCGTCTAATGGTCTTGGGACATTTTCATTCATACTCGAGAGAGACGGAACGATATTCAATTTGTTGGGAGTCTTTTTTCATTTTTCATTCTCGTTTCGAGAAAACATCGTGGGACACCTGACTTTCCCTCTGGTTTCAGGTATACTACTTTTTTTTTTTTTTTTTTCTTGTAGAACAATAACTTAAAACGGGACTCAAGGCTGAACAATAGTGCGCGACTCTCGAAAATTTCGGTTCAATTTTCAAGACCGTCGTGAACGAAAATTTAGACTGTTTTTTTTTTTATTTTCATCCTTTACCGTATTACGCTGCGTGGAAACGCGTGGGAAGAGTCTGCAGTTTGTGGAAGTGCAGAGAAATCATGAATGACTCGAGTTTATAACAGTGAATGGAGGTGTTTTCTATCTCACGCACGACTCGCCGCGAACGATTTCTCGTCATCCCATTAGACCTAATGGAGTCGTGAAAACGGAAGAGAAAACGTTATATTTTCTATCGTCCCGCTTATATGGGACTTTGTCCAACATCGCTGAAAGGCAGAACGCAAGGTGCTTTATGGAACGATAAGAAACAATTGTTACAAAAAGGAAATCAAATCCTCCACGAAGGATCCACCTTCGACCGATCCCGATGATCTGTCACCGTTTGCTAGAAAGTTTCCAAGCTGACATTTCGCGCTCGTAAAATGACTCTTAGCAAAGCGACACCCGGACGCAAATCATTATCATTGGTCGACGATGACAGACCCCGTGAGAAGATGGTTGGAGAAGCGCTGATCGCTCCTTCTCAGTGTCTCATCATATTCCTTTGATCCTCCTTCTAAACAACTGCTTAGTAATTTCTCTAATCCTAATCCCATGGACCCAGTCACACGTGGTCTCCTTCCACCACTTCGTCCTCTTTCAGTATCTTTTTTTGTCTTTTGGACCTACCCGCTCGTCTCGGTCTTTCATCAAAAACAATACTGACTGTGTAAACAAAATGAAAATGACTTCAAAGCATTTCGGTCACGTGGACCATATGGGTCATTCAGCTTGAATGGATGCGAAACGTTTTATGAATCTAATCATGGCCTATCATTTAATTAACCGTGCCTACGCGTGAGAACGTGACAGATCGCAATTCCTTCACCAATTAATAAATCGGGAGTACTCACCGGAGCTGGTCCAGCTGATCCATGAACGTCGAGAAGGACCCTCGGGTGGGCACTGCACTAGGGCACAGCACCTCCGGAACACTCACAGGAAATCCATTGGAATTCCTGGATATCGCGAGACCAACCCGAGAGCTACACGAGCCAGAACTGTCTATACCGTATCGAAACGCGGCTAGAAAAACTATCAACAGATAGCACGGGAGCGCGTGGGAGTTCGTGACACCTCGGTCGGTGCCCCGAGACAGACTGATTTGACAATAACGCAGACTGATTTGACAGTGGCCAAATTCGAGAACCAATCGTTCCGATTGGTCGGGATCCTTGTAGCCGATAACTCTTCCTTTCCTTCGAGTCGTCCCTTTGAACCAAATCGAGAGCGTTCTTTAACGAATCGGTACGTAACTGGAGATCCTCCACGGTCGCTGCTCCAGGGCGTCAGCTGGGCACCTCATCCTTACCTCGGGCAGGAGGTTCCTCCCCTGCCCTTAACCTTGTCACCAGCGGGGCGCCGGTATCTCAGCCAGACCTCCGCCGCTCCGTGAAGACGTCTCCGTCGGGTCGTCTCCTCCGCCGGGCAACTCGGGTACGTCGACAGTGTCTCCACGGCAGATTCGAGCACCTCGACCTCAACCGAAGAACAGAAAATCTTCCGAGAGCTGTACCAATAAATCGAAGAGCCCAGCTTCCGATCAGGATGGCCACTCGAAGGGAGCCAGAAATCGAGAACGTCGTCTTTATCGGTAGCTGGAGTCGCCTCCTGATCGTCAGTCGAAAAATCCCATCACAATATTATACACATACAACCTAGTGTTCCCTAATGCTTCTAAGCCATTAAAGCAAAGAGTCAGCGTCGCCGGAGATTCTTTTTTAAACAAGAGCGACATGTGGAGGAGCTTCCTGTATTTTTAGTCCAACCCTAAGAGATCTGACCCATTCGCAGCAGGCATAAATTTTGTCTTATGAAAGAGGACCGGCACGGTGACGTGAGTCACTCCCCACGAAAGAAATATGTCTTTCCTCTCGAAGGATCCTCTACTCGCCTCTTCCTTCCTCTCATCTTCGAAAAAGTCACCATCCGCGACCTTCGTCCTCTTAGACTGACATTCGACCTTTGACCTCCCTCGACACTCGTTTGACCTAGGTCTTAAATCACGTATCGGTAGATCGATTTGAAAATCTATTTGCGGGACATTTGAACGACGTGTAATTTCGGAACGAAGGGATGCTGGGAGTCTGGACCAGCGACAACCGAGTATTGCCGTCAGTGGTTTATCTCACAGAGACTCAACGATTTACACGTGGATCCGGTAACGATGTTACAGAGCCAGACGAAAATTCGTGGAACACGTAAACCACCAACTCGACGAGTAACATTCGCAGCATCCCTATTCATCCCATCTATTATTAACCAAGGATACAGATAAATCCATTCGGGAAACAAAAGTCTCCTTTTACCCAATGTCAATTTTTATTCCATCGACTGGACCAAAGTGTCAAATTGATCTTGTCAATACAATGGCGACCATATGCATACGTTGCTCTCGTCGAACAGCCGGTCTGCGACGTGTCACGTGACAATGAGTATATTTGAAAAACTAGAGCTGTTTATCCCCCCATGAAATTTAGATATCCTGCTCGGCTAAAGGGGTTGCTTTTCACCGTTAAATATTTACAGAACAAGTGTTACAAACTTACAGAAAATTCCCTATTCGCTGGCACGAAGCGTTTGACTGGTCTTCGTACCCGTTCGGCTCGTCGGGTCGCGTCACGAAGGGAATCTAGAGAATTTTATAGGGGAAAAAAAAAAAATACCCAAACGTGGTTCAACGTCTGTCACAAATAGAGAATAAAGTAAAAGTTAATAGAGGAAACGACGCGGTCGGCGACACTTCCTTCTCGGCTGGTTAGTCGTGTATAATAATGACCTGCCACAAGAACCAACGTAGCTTAACTGTTTCTTCGACAGGCAGACAAAAGCTTAAGCATCTCATCCGAGAAAAGAGGCCGTATATTTCGACCTGTGGGACGTTTTACAGCTTTCCAATACTTTGTTTTACGAGCGAGTAATGGTTGGCTTGCTCGTTCCCATTATAATAATAATGACAATGATAATCGGCATCTATGAATATAATATTTCCTAAGCCACCCCTCGAGTTGGAGTGTCGTTTCAGGCCGCAAGGAAAGGGGCCCTCCCCCTCCCCTCCCCCCGCCCCCTTTATCCCTAACCAGCCATTACACCCTGTCCAAGGTCCCAATGGACTTTTGTTCCCTGATCGTCACAATGGACGGTCTGTGCTCTCGGCTACTATACGGTACTTCCTGTGTGTTCTTGGATACCTCGAATGTACATACCTAAAGGCATATAAGAAGACTGCCAACCGTTTCTTGTAGCTCCTCGAAATAATGAAGGCCAGCGAAAAGTCACTAGACTCCATCCTGATTTCACGAGGTCTCCAGGAAATAACACTATATTACCAGACACGAGTCCAATTCAAATGTCTCTCACTTTCTCGAGTTCCGTGACGTTCGCGCTCTTTGTCCTATTCTCGTGAGCTTGAGAATTTAAAGGGACCAAAAGCAGAGTGACACCTTTGGAAAGAAGCCATGAGATTTCGTTGGCTTATGTGACAGCCGGATTTGGCACCACGTGCTACTGACAGTTACTTGACAGCGGGTCCTTTAGGGTATCGTATTTTCAAGATCGCGATGAACGCTTTGAATATTGTTTTTACCCTCAAGCATCCCCTAACGAGGGATGAGTTTTTACTTAAATATTGTAGCAGCTGTCAGGACGTGGAACGAGACGATAAGGGTACCGGCTGACAGGAGGGAGGAGGGGGGGGGGGAGGCTTGAAATAGGTGAGTTTAATAGCCGCGCTACCGTTATCGCAAGGCGCATTTTCAACGCGTCCTCGAGTATTTACTCGGAAGAGGGTAAGAGGGAGACACGTACGATTCGAACGAGAGTAAACAGTCGCAGCCCTTATTTATATACCGACGCGAGGACGGGGAAGACGTGGCAGAAGAATTTTCTCATGGCTGAGAGAACGGAGATCGAAGTAACATGAGATAACTGGGATTCGAATGATTTATCGTCGTAAAGACACAGCTAGGCTTTCTGTCAGTTTTATTACATTTTTTTTTTCTTTTTTTTTTAATAAATTTAACTCGAAGAAATTCTAACCCGTGATACTTTGTGGTATGAAAATTATTTACTTCACGGTTGGATAATAAATAATTCTTGCGGCATCGATAAGCCTCGCGACAAGAAGAAGAATTACCGACTGCGGTATACAGCTGAGGTAAGGTAAATGTGACTCACCCCACCTGTCCCCCCCCCCATCGCTCCGACCCTCCTTCGAGTGACGCTCTTAAAATGCACGGCGATACCTCGTATTACTAAGCACTCAGAAAGGGAAAAGAGACACAAGGGACACGAGAAAAAGTACACATGTGCAACCCCATGCAGGTAGAAGTCCTGAAGAGACGCGGGACCAATGAAACGTCTATAAAAGTGAAGGTGCACAATCGCCATCCACTTGTTCCTTTACGAAGACGGCTTTAGGTCGTTCGCCACGTCTATTGTGTCATGGAAATAAATTAAAGACGCGTCCGCAGAGGCATTTCTCTTCCGCGCTTCTTATTACCAGATACTTCTCGGAGGCTACTTAAATATCCCGCTCCAAAGTCATTCCGCCAATCGTAAAGCGAATTCCTGCCTCGTGCACAGTCGAGAGGCTGGAGGCTTTATATGTCGCGCTAGGGACATTCCCGACGGCGAAATATTTCAGGCTGACGTTCGCACTGGAAAGGAGCCCTTAGCGCCTGAATATTTTCAGAGACTCGTTAACCCATTTTAAGAGGGCAGCTGATTGGTGGGGGAGTCGACTGTATTTTTTCTTTTTAAATACATTTCTGATAATAATAATGGAACTGTCTTCTTCGAGGAACGGAAAATTTTTTTTTAGGTTAGGTTCGCAAAAAGATACTTGGTGCTCGCAGAAACGAACCGGTCTAATACGTCTTTTAGATTCGATAGTCGGATCATTTATATGTGTATACATGCATGTATGGATATGTGTATGTACATACTTACCGGGTCCAGGTTCAAGATTGGCGGGTTCGCATGAAACTACGTGTAGCTCGTACACACGAGTAGCAAAACTAGGTAGCCTTGAGGGTCTGGTTGCAAATTCTATCCAGGCATCTGCATGCCAAGAATGTTATTCCTCGCTTTATTTAAGCGGACAACTATGTCATCAATTTGCATAGCCACCACAATCCAACGGGTTATATTGATATAACCTTGTTTTCGCGCGTCACTTCTATGCCTAACCTATACTAAACGCGAAGAGAGAGAGAGAGAAGACCACGTTGCTTGGCTTTACACACGCAACGACGTATACGCGCGGTTAGAATTCGCACGCACCCATAACGTTAGATTAATGTGAAACGGTAAATCGGCACGGAGGCTAGAATCACGCCGATTGATTACACCATTATCGATTATACGTAAAAGAGATACTTTCAATTTTTTTTTTTTTCATTAAAGAAGCATCGTACTGACATTTCGATTCGTTCTCGGAGTCTAACCTATAAATTTCACAGTGGCGCGATAGTCAGAGAAATTGCCGCTCTTACCTTTCTCGCGCTTCCTATGCGTACAAGTGGTCGTACGAGCGAAGTCTAGATCGCACTGAAAAATGGTTTTGATCATTTTTTATCGATTATAAAAAAAAAAACACCCTTTAGAGAAAATCTACATTTTTCAACCACGTGGTCGTTCATCTCGCGCGTCAGGATGACTGTTGTCAAGTCAGCTTGTAAATTATCAATTATCATCTTAGAACGAGTTTAACCGCACCGGTATTGTAATACACACGGTGACTGCTTTTGTTTAATACTGATAAAATGCCACTGATAAGCGTAATGTGTTGCGGCGTCTGCAGGCTCATCTCGTGGCTGCGGCTTCGCGCTCCTCCCGTGGTGATTCTTTGCGGTTGGCAGAGTCAATTATCTTTCGAAACTAGCCTAAAGGTAAGTTTAGGGGATTCGCGACTCAGCGGATTTCACGATTAAATTTGAGTTCGACGAATGCAAATATTTACGTGTAAAATTACCCACGATTCTTACGTTTCGTGGTAATTTAACTTGTATCCGAGAAGTAGCCGGGCAGTCAGGTAGGCAGCAGCACGGGGGGTCAGAGGTCGCGGGCGTGAGGCGCGAGAGGGGACGAAGAGTGGAAACTATTTTGTCAATGGACGAGCACGCGTTCGGTCCGCCTGGAAGTCTGACAGGAGGATGACGAAGATCTACTGGAATTTATATAGAGAATGGACCGATTGGATGTTTGACAATCATTAATATCTAAGGGGTGGCTAAGATGTATGAATTTTTTTTTTTTTGAGAAATAGATTCTTAATAGAATATTCACTAGGGGGAGACAATTTTCTGAATGCATGAGAAAATGATCCAGTGGGGATGCGCAGCTGGCTGGAAAATTTGTATGGTAAAAATTCTTCCATTGTGACGAGGACTGCTCGAGATAGGTTGGTATACCTGTGTACATAGGCAAAGGTATAGGAAACCCAGGGTTGCGCTATCTGGTAAAGAATTCGACGGGCGTCGAAGCCTGAGCTTTGCTTCTCGACACGTAATGGCTTAGTAACGAGGTGTTTTGTGCCAGGTTGGTAACACTGGTTCTAGTTACCTCTTGCGACTGTGAGAGATAGGATATCCTGAAAGGAAAGTGGACCCCCTGCGGTGGCGGCATTCGCTTCTTAAAGCGTCCTTCGCTCCCCACCGTAATCTCCAGTGCGGAAGATTAAACTTGAAGCTGGACCCGGTTTCCTCGATTTTTAGAATAATTGGAAAAAATTTACCAAAATTTTATTACCCTCGATTCGGCACGAGAGCGACGTAACTTTTGCTCGTGTCGTCGCCGATTGAATTTGCTTCGTCGAGGATAAACACTGATTTACGATCGGCATATTTATCATCCTCTCGATGTATTAAAGGCGTTACGGATTAATGACTGGAGGCAATAATTTGCGTTATTTTTAGAATGCCTTTTAATACAGGCTGATTAGCCCTGCGCTTCTTACTTGACTTTGGTCTGATTGTCAAATGACGCCGACTTATTTGCATGCGACAGTCGCTGATGGGTTTTCTCGAAGGGTTAATGGGAACCGAGGTTGCTCGATTCTTCATTGCGAATCCTCACGACGCGATCGTGACGTCCTTAAATTTTTATTCATGTCGAGCCTCGAGGTACGAAATGTAATTTTCGTTAATTCCAGTATCTTTGGAAAAAAAAAAAAAAACATTGCAAATCTTAATAAATTTTAATCAGACTGTACAAACGATAATCCTTTTGGTAAGATTTAACGAAGTTTGGTATAAATCATGATTGGATGCCACACAACGTTTCGGTGTGACAAGTACATAAAGGTCCGGTTTTTGAAGGTGGGCTGCTCTCCCCACAGGTTCACGACCCCACTTACGGCCAACTGGTTTTAATTGTAGCGTAATTGAGATTAATGGAAAGGCATGCGGGTCCCTATGATATCACCCGCCTCGAATTACGATTAAAGAACCCGCGGCAAAAAGTAGCACAGTCCTTTACCTCGTGCGGCGCGACTTTTGACGATCGCTTGTGAAAATGCGAAGCGCGAAAGAAAATTTTCGAATAATTCCTCGCAACGTTAGAAACGTGCGAAGAACTTGAAACCCGTGATACATGGTATCGCGGGTTAGGCCCTTTCGCGTTAAAGAGTCAACCGCGTAATTGGGAACTGGAAGATTGATAATTATCGAAGACGTCGCCGAGAGACAGTGACGTTACACAAGGCGCACTGGATGCCTGCGAAATTACCCTATTATTACTTCATCTAGTCCAGACTGGTGCTAGTCGTGCTTTCCTCCTGCCTTCTGGTCGTTTGCCACCAGCAATCTTCCTTCGTTCCTTACGGTTCTGTTAGGTTGGGTTGTTCAACCCCTTTTGCAAATGGAAAGCCGATTTCACACGCTTCTTCTCCGTAAATTGAATGACTCCAGGAGTCTCTAATTAATTGGCTCGTTTACGTTATACCTAATTACGACTGATCGGATCTCGATAAAAGACACGTTACGTCACATTGACAATGTCAATCTCTGGCTTGGAATAATTTGCACTCGTTTTACTTCACATATCGGAGGTCCGACGCGCGGAGTTTCAATGTTAAATTAGTACTGTCCACCCACGTGGCAGCGTCGGATCAAATTCGAAATTGTTTCTTGGGCAAAGCGTAGGTCACTTCCTAGTGACACGGCGATCGTGGGTAGTTCCGACTCTTGAGCCATCCCGAGGGAAAGGAGCGAGAGAGAGAGGAGAGAGAGAAGAGAAACGAAGGAAGAGAAGCAAAAGAGTGACGTAGTAGCGCAGTTGCATCTCGTAGCGAAGACTCGACGCCGACAGCCGGTTGGCTGTTGTGTGGTGGTTTGGCAGCTTCACAGGCAGCTTCACGGGCAGCTTGAGGCTCCCAGAGCGGCTGACTATCGCACGGCTCACGGGCTGCGGCCTGCGGCCTGCGGGCGCCGCGACGTGACGCGCCGTGCAGCCAGCAGCGTGCCTGCAACTTACTGGTTAGTGTTACTTGGGCCGTCGCGCTATTCGGACGCATTCGCGGTTGCGCTCGACTCCGTTCGGTTCCCTTCGGCTTTACTCGGCTCCGCACGATTCTTGAATCGACTCTCGAATCGTTCCCTCGCGCGCTTCGCCGCTCTGCTCTGACGTTTCCGTCGAAGACGCGTGATCGTGCTTCTCGGCGTACTCCTCTCGTTCTCCAGTCCTAACGAGAATCTTCCTTTCTTTTAATTCTCTATACCTCTTGCCGACCGCGGCTTTGTTTTCTGCCCCAGGCACTCCGTATACGTAATCAGGGGGATCGTTGACAGCCGATCTTGTAAAGTTCGACCCTGTCACGCACTCCTCGAGAAGTGAACTTTACCACCGTCGAGAAATCGGATAACGTCAAGATATCGGTTCGTCGTTTGATTTAGGAACGACAGTAAAATCTATCAAAGCTCCACCGAGCCTGACTGATCCTACAGCCTCCGTCAGTGATTCTATCAGGCTCGTCTAGGCTCGGTCGCTTATACGGGATCATTGTCTACTTTTTATTCGTACGTGTTCGGTACGAGTTCTGTGTTTACCATATAACCACGTGTATCTAGATCGAGTTCGGTAAAAAGAGTGTGCGACAAGTTGAAGTTCTTTTGCTGTGGGTGTTTCTGTATATACAAGTGTACGACGGTTGGATGAAAACGTGGATACTCTGCTGACTAGACTCGTCGCCATACGGAGGACAGCATCGAATTTAATGGTAAGTCAAGACCTACAAAGCGTATCTTATTTTTACACTCGGAACAACGCGGCGATTATGTTCGATCCACTCGTGAAAAGTCTCGATCGGATCCTAAGAACGCGATGAGATCACTCGCGTCTGACGCGTGGATCCGCCACCTACATTTTTATAATATTTGATTAATTTCGAAAGATATTAACGCTACTCCATTACATAATTGCTAATTCATCGGAGCAACCGAATGCCGTTGGACATTTTATTCGAGGCTCGACTGCCGCGCCGTTCGGTGGCTTTACTGGCATTTACTGTTCGATCCCATGTTAGAAAGAGCCTGACGCTTAGGCTCGGCACGTGTAAAGCAATGCCATAACTTCGGTCCCTGAAGATCGATGAATAAAGATAATGTTAACGCTTATAAACAACATGAATATTCATAGCATCACGTAAGATCGCGATTGCACTAGGAATCTACATCCCATAGTTAAGTACTTAGCTCTTCCGCCGATTCGAGCCAACGTTCATTCCCATCCAGGTTTTACAGTTGTCATTGGAAACTTCAGAAATACCAGAAATATTTTTCTTACCGGATGAATTTTTTTTTTCAACGGTCTCAGCTTCCAACGAAGACAATTTACATTGTTGGTAATGACAATCTGCCCACGAAAGGATCGCCTGCGTGGAATGGGACCAGACAGTCGTACATGGCGGTAGTTGGATTGCGAAAGTTTAAGTCCCGCGACAATAGGTCCCATTGGGACCCTAGACTATCTAGCGCGGTAGTAAATTATTTCTCAGTCTAATCGGTGCGCGAGTGGAGTGACGTTAAGACGTGGGTCGAATTTAATAAATCGTCGATAAATCTTATCCGGCGAATGATTCAGTGTGTGCGAATTAATTTTTTTTTTTTTTGAACACTCGTACCGGTAGGATGACACGTCGAGGCATTGAATTTTTGACCTCCGGGAATCCTCGTAACGAATGCGTGGGTTATTATTTGTATGCCGGAAAGATCGATCGCAACTCCGCGTGACGTTTTTCCTGAGTTATTCTACGAAACGGAAGCGGCGGTTTACCACTCCTGGAATTTCCAAGAATATAAATAGATAGGATTTCGTTGTACAGTCCGAAGTTCGCCCTGACCATCGACAAAGTTACAGATAAGGTAAATCGTTGACTATCTCGAGAGATTTAATTTCCGAGCGTAGACACTCCAATCGACTTTTTCGAAAAGTTCTTGCGGCAGCGTTGTTCGTTACGTTGGCAGTGTCCTACCGGAGCGTGCGCATGATGAATGGTAGCCGACGGTCTTGAAATAAACGTATCTTGCGCAAGGACTCCTGAATGTTGGCTTTCTCTAAAAATAGAAAATAGAAGCCCCGAGGATAATGAGATGCACGGCCGATGAAATTTTTCCGTGATCAACCCCAGTGCCCCAACTCTTTAGCTGCTTCTATTCGGTGCACGTGTCGAACACGTGTCCCCGCAAGGGACCCATAATTCACAGCGAGACGCTTCGGCAATTCCGTGTCACCCCTCCCCAGTCCCTTCGTACCGAGAAAATAGTTTTCCCCATTTTCCAAGAAATTCGTACCTCGAGCGCGCCGTCAGGACGCGCACTCGACCTCGCCCGAGGAGTTGCGAATTATGCCGACCCCAAGTCCGGCGGCCTCCAGGTAGACGCGAGAACGAAGGATTAACACGGAGCTGCTCCATTTGGTTCCTGCTTTTTCTTAAGGCCTCTCGCGGCGGCTGTCCGCTCCTGCTATGATTTACACGCAGCATTTATGACGCAACGTAAAATGACGCAAAACTCCGGAGGCCTGAATCGACTCTCGAGAAAAGGCGCGAGGAGCCGTTAAAGCCGTTGTTTCGCCCCCACGTGATCCTCACGCGAGATTTGCACGTACATCTTCCGAAGGGATGAGAATACAAATTTTTGCCACGTAAAACGTAACCCAGCCGATCGAAGCGGCTCGAAGATCCTCGTCGATTATAGTTTGCCCGTCCAGGTCGTGTTTTTACGAAAAATCATCAATGAATGAACTGGGTTCTTCGGCACTTCGTTGAGCGAGACAAGAAAAACAAGTGAATTTATGGCACGAGATGTCGTGAACTTATCGCTGTTTATTTAATCGGCGCGTTGCACCTTAATAGCGCCTGGCGCGGTATCTCGCGACTTTTATCACTCGAATGATTATGTCGATTTTTGCAGAATTTACTCTTGTCCCGCGCACGTTCGTGAATCATCGGAGTCGCGATCGTCACGATTCTTTTTTTTTTTTTTCGACAACTCCTTCGTTATACCCGTATTACGTTTGGGAGCCGCGTGTCACGCGCAACTGACAATTTTATCGATTTCCTTTTGTTTTTATTTCTTCCGCCTGACGTATCGAGTGATCCATGCGCGACGGAAGGTAAGGTTAGGTTTATTTACGTACAGTCGTAACTATAAGGTGTCACTTTGAATCTACAGTATATACATATATTATATTACGTACGTTACACACCTATGCACGTATATCTATACATACATAACGCACGTAATAATTGTTTCTATTAAAATCTACCGCTTATCTTACCCGATAAGGAACCAAGTTAAAGTCTTGTTTTCAGAGCGTGTAACTCAGTACATATATCGGACCGAGAAAGAGGATCAGCGTAGAATCAGTACAGAATGCAGGAGCCGTTTCTCCTATGTACAACGCGTACATACGTAACCATACGTGTGGAGGAGGGTAGAGCCAGCGTGTGTGGAGGCATTGAGTCACGTCGTAGGCCGATCCCAACAAGTCGAAATCACGCCCTGTGTCTCTCCAGTCTCATCCGGGATTATCCGATGCGAATTAGCATACAAATCTGTAGCACCGGTATGGCAGTTTCGAGGGAGAGTCAAAAGTGGAACTCTAACTGCGCGTACCGTAGCTTTTAACGTGGCCCATTACATACGAGTTTATCGAATTCTCTGCTTCGAAATATATTTTTCAAATTCCTGCTCCTTCGAAGGAGCCAGGCTGCATTTCCGCTCGTCGAGACTTCCGGTGCTATTTATTTCTGTTTGCAGCCTATGGCGACCCCTCCCTCCCCACCTCGTCCACTCTCTTCCGCATCTGACTTCAATTTCATGCACGGCTGCTCACCTCCAGGCTTATCGACGTGCCTGGCGACAATGGCCTCTTACTTTTTTTTAATCGACTTTAATTGCCGGCTTCCCTTGCACGAAGTATGCGCAGTACGCACAGCGCGCATCCTGGACTGTCCCTGTTCACTCGGGCTACCCTTTCTGTGATACATGACAGAAGGTGCGCGGCTAATTAGAGAAACGCGTAGGTCCCGGGTTTATGTCGGCGTCCAAGGGATATTTCTATGCAA
The DNA here is from genome assembly GCA_030142285.1 of Calameuta idolon. Lineage (NCBI taxonomy): Eukaryota > Metazoa > Arthropoda > Insecta > Hymenoptera > Cephidae > Calameuta > Calameuta idolon. The sequence goes on along the minus strand of JARQSV010000341.1, from coordinate 115,770 downwards.
GCGATATCGTCACGTGACTTCAATTCTCATGTAGGTACGCAATGCCGTTATGGAACCAGTTTTGCAGACTTTTTACGATATCGAATAGTAGCTTCGGCCTGTGTGTACACGAAGCGGGGGCCAGTCGTGTCAAATAGCCCGAGTCCCACGTGGTCCTGGTCTGTCATTGTATTTTTGCGCGAGTGAAAGTTTCAGATTTTATGTATTGTGTCCTATGGCGTGTCGCGCGTAAGAGACTTCGATGGAAACAGGCTTTAGTATGGGTGAGCGTCGAGAGGCCGTGCACTTTTGTTAGCTGATCGATAGATCTTTATACGTGGATTTCGAACATGAATTGGAGAGGGTGGGGGTGGGGGGGGGGGGCATGGAAGTTAATTATTTTAAATCGATATCTCGCGACAGTAGCTAGTTTCTTTAAGAATGCCTTTACGCAAGTTCACGTTACACTTTGATGCCTCGTGGTATAGCGCCTTAAGGTGCTACGTGTCCCAATAATCGTTCGCGTTACTTACGCACGATTCCTCGTCACACGCACGTGGTATTCACAATGTGAGGACGCGTGACGTGATGCGCATGTGTTACCTCGCGCGTCTCCCTGGTCACGCGTGAGCCATGGTTATTGCGTAAAATGGTGAAAAAAAGTCGACATGGGACCCTTTGAAATTTTTAAATTGTCGGATGATTTCGTTATGACCATATATGGGAATTTATAATCGACGAGGGGGAAAAGTGGGGATTCGCTCGATAACTTGTTTTTGGGTGGTAACGATACGCGGGGTGGTTTCACATATGTTTTATGTTTTCAGGTTTTTTTTTTTTTTTTAATTTAAATTGAACGATAGAGCATTGAATACGGCATCCTTGATTTTGATTTACGTTGTTTTTTTTTTTCAATTTTTTTTTTTAACGTTGGTACCTACTTCAAGAAGGTGCTATTACCTTCGATCGCTCTTGAATAATATGGAGACTAGAGCGGGATTCCTGTGACACGTATGACGATCGTGTTGCCCGGGAATCGTGTTACCGGTAAAACCTGCAAAAAGGTGTCACCAACCGACACCATAACTGAGAGCGAGAACGTTCGTGGGGGATATCGGCTTTCATTTGGGAATCGATAGACCGTTGCAAGGACGTCGGCACGAAATCCTTGAAGATTTTCATGCGGAAGGACACACGTCCCGTTTAGAAGTTTAAACTTTTTTCTTGACGCGAAATATAAAGTTTACGGTAGACGCGCAGAGGATCAAAAAAAATATATATGAAATTCTTTTCGAATTTTGACGTTTGGCCCAGTTCCTAAATCTTGACTCGGTACCAACCTGAACAAACGTTACACGAGGACCAGGTATCGGTACTGTCTCAAGCGCCTCCATACGTAAACTGTTAAAAGCAGCTGAAACGACCTGAGAAACGAAAAGAGCCTCGGCTGGGTCGCATCGGACGCATACAAAACGTGTGTCGATCGCGTGCAAGAATTTGATCGGATTTACTAGGAGCTCGTAGACCTCGCTACGGATAGGTAACCTTGCAAGGCCTCCCTGGTTCTACCGGAGCCTCACGTTGCAAGGAACCCGCTACGAGAGTCAATGGAGAAGGAGCCGGTGGCAGCCTGGCTGGGACGTCGGGATACCCGCGGCCTACGGTGTTAGCGGACGCTAAACGGTTCTAAACATCCGTACACAGTTCCAGCCGTTCCTCTGTACGGAAATACGCGACTCCTAGAGTCGGTCCTTTTTCTTCGTTACCGTGATTAGAAAAAAAAAAAAAAAATTTATTTATTTTCATTTATCTACCAACGTGACTAAATTCGGTTGAACGGATCGTGAAAAAAAAAAAAAAAAAATGTCAATCGCACGTAGATCAAAAGTCACAGTGGGACTGCGATTAACAGCTGGTAACGTGTTCGGGCGGACCATAGACATTGCATAATTACAGTCGATCGTTATCGCACTGGCGGTCCAGGTATCTTGACACGATGATTGCAGGATTTCGATCTGAGCTAATCCACATGGTTCTCCGGCTGCGTTCTGGACTTTACGAAACATCTAATCGGTCCGTCAGCCTCGTCTGGTTGGGGATCGATTCTTACTTAGCCGAGGAAAGTTTACACGGCTGTCCGCGTTCCGATCCAAGAACCAGTAAGGATTCAGGAATTGGTACGACTGCTCGATATATCACGTGCACGCGAGTGCGTGCTGGCACGACTGTGTCGGAGATAAAGGCGAGATTCGCTGTGGTACTTGGCGCTCGAATGAGGCGCGGACGTCTCGTGGGTCTACGGTAGGAGAAGCCACGCGGGACGTGCGAGGCTGCTGTTGCTGTTGCTGCTGTTGCTGCTGGGACCGGCAGAGGAGGAGCAACGTACCGCCGGCTGTACTTATACAGGAAAGGCTGGTTAGGTGTCGAATGGGAAAGATTTTATAACGAAATGGACGTACCGTGTACTCCTAATTACTCGCTATCGGGATATTTGTCATTCCCACTCGGTATGAGAAAAAATAATGGCCGCATTTAATTCCAATTAGTACCGTATCTACTCGGTCTCACCGCAATCCGAAACGCACTCGAGGCGAAACCAGTTTCCAAACCGCAAGAGAATTTTACTCTAGGCAAAGTACACGTACTCGACGGCGGCGGCTGGTTTCGCGCTAGACTGGAGAAACACACTGTGGGCCCAGAGACCTCCGTACGGGAACAACGCGCGCAGCGGCTTCGGCTCGTGTACGGGGCTTTAGGAATTTCACATTCCTAGGGAATACCGAGACGGGATTTGATAGGACTCGCGTAGGGAACGGACAAATTTTTCTTCTCGGGTCTTTCGATACCTTTACGAGTTTTTTTTAACGGCAGAGATCTCGTTGTCGGACGCTTTTCTAATTTAAATAATTTACAGTGCCGATAGGAGCTGCCCGATAAGAGGCGACCGGCGCAGCAGCAGATGCGACGCGTCTAGAATCCCGTCATGGCGATGCCGCACTTGGTTCACTGTTTCCCGTTCCTCCGTTTCGGTGCGGCAGACTCGATCGTTTGATATATACATATATATATTTCTTTTCTTATATCGTCATACACGTTAGAGAGAGAGAGAGAGAGAGAGAGACTCTAATTCGATCAGGCCGTTTAACGGTTACACCTGTTGCGCATGCGTCAACCGTGTTTGACTTGCGTACGCAAACGTTTAACGAGTAGCGAAGACAGGAAGGTGTCTTGCTAACAGATTCCTGTTCCTCGTTCCCTGGACCCGTGTAGAGTCCTGCACCTCGACGCCTCTCGTACCTCGGGCCAAGATATTCCGTTAGTCGTCAGGGCTGGGAAAGGTAACACATAGGCCAGTCGCTATACGCGAAAGCAGTGCCAATAGAAACAGTTTCATTACCGGTATAGAAGTTTTCTATCTCTCTCCCTTGAGAAAATTCCACGAGAATAGAGAAAATGATGCCGAACGCCTCGGGCATTTCCGGGACACTTCGGAAAACTGTGTACAAATTACAGGTACTCCGCTTATGCATACGCGAATACCTGCAGCATCCACGGATACGTGTTTACGTAATTCGGCGAACAGTCAATGCGAATAACGATATTTGCCACATAGTCGCGTCTATGGAAATCAGCCGTCCAGCTATGGTATCCCTCGTGCACGTCAGCATTTCCAAGCGCTTTTCGCGACGGCTCCCGCCTTACAGTACTGAAATCTTTATTCTCTATTGTGCGGTGGGAGTTGGTTTGAAAAAAAAATAAAAAAAAAAAAATAAAGATACCGACTCAGTCTTTGATTTCCGCCGTAGCATCGCCCTTCGGTCTCCTCGGCAAAGTCCAATGTCTCGCGTCGCTGTCAGTTTCACATGGCACGGAGCATGACTCTTCCATCCTGGCAGTATGCAGGTAATTACCATGTAATTAATGGGAGCCCAGTAATCTAGCAGGCTGGACCCGATCGCCAAAGGATCCTTTTGAATACGAAATTATGGAATCTTAACTGCTTATTAAAAATTATATATATATGTATGCTAGTCGATAGTCCCTATCGGCTGCTGCTGCCTTCTCAATCGAAATCAGACTATAGATATATTTCTCGAGGTTATCCCGGGAGGCCCCAGATGTTATCGCTCACGAAAACACATGAATTACCAACGTTTGATCTCACTCGACGAATCGTTCGGATTTCGATAACGGGTTTGACCCTCTGACGTTTCTCTATAAATACAAAGACTCAACAGGCCACACGTTACATACACACGTAATTCTCTTACACGCATGAGAACGCGTCTGCACACAGGGACAGGTAATCACATTCGCGCGTCGAGCAGTCCGGACATTTGTTTTGCAAAGTAGCCTTAAGTCTCGATAAGAATGACTGCTCGATAGCGGCACGTCACGTGGACTTCTTCCAAGGCGCTTCGTGTGTACCAACCTGTCAAATCGTAAAGCCATCCTGGTAAGAGCGAACGCGTCAACGACGTCCTGGCAGACGAACCGTGCGAGTTTCTTACTCGTGATTCGCACCTCGTGCGAGTAATTAGCCGATTAAACAGACAATATATATATATATATAGAATTTATCGTCGGTCAGGACGATCCTTATGATCCTCGAATACGTTTCGGTTCCTTAAGAAAAGAATTGCGGAGTAGCCTTGAAAAAAAAATACAGTACAGGTCTGGAATTAAGATGGGTCATTGATATCTTTGATTCTCGTCAATTAAATGAAAATTATTAAACGACCCGGTATATTAATGATTTTTGGCGTAATTAGTCATTTCTCGAGTTAACTCGTAATCGGTTGTACCCAGACGCGCACGGGCGAACACGTACACACGGTAAGCGTCATTGTAGTTAATCTTGTGGTAAACAAGCCTTGCACCAGGAAAGGCCGAGTTACGTAAGGTTAATTGCGGTCGTTCAGGTTGTCGTGGCTGCCGAGTATCGTAATCGTTATCGATGGACCTTGATCTCTGGCCGATACGGTTTATCGACGAAATTCGTTGGTGTTATCGCGATCGGCGAAATTACGGCAGGTTTTATTTCGCGTTTCGTACCAACGAGGCGGACTTGAAAGTCACTTCGTATGGAGACGGGAACGCTTTAGTCAAATCGTATACGTACGTGGACGCCGAAGCGGGTGGCACGATAATTCCTGGATAGACGGTACCGAGCGGTACAGTTTATTTAAAGAATATTTATCGTTCGCGGAGTTAATATCTTTGGCACACACTGGTTGATTGGCTGGGAAATATTATAAAGTGGAGTAATAGCGCCGAGTTATGCTCAACGCTGTGAAAATGGTCTGTTTGCCGACGGCAGTGTTGCGACACGGCGACGCGACGTCCCGGAACACCAGACGGGAGGCGTCGCGACGCGAGGTTTTCTTGAAATTTTTTTTTAATCGTAATTTTTTTTTTTTTTTTTTTTTGATAACGCTTTTATGTATTACTGTCGTTTTTAAAGTTATTTCACGTTCGCATCCGAGCCGTTGGATGAACGATGGCGCCACTATCGCTACGAAACGACTGGCTCTTTACCTTGTAATTTATTTCCTCGCGTTCGGAGCGATCGGATAGTCCAGCTTTTCGCGTTCTATTTTCGGGCGCGTATCGTCAACACGCCCATTGACTTTGCCTAGGGGATTCCTGAAATACATGCGATTCGCCTGATCGCAGGGACGATTCTGCGAACACGTCGACGGAGTTTCTTGGTATCGGACGAATTTTGGCACCGATTCCGACGTCGTTCGGACACTCGTAAATTGATGCTGTGGATACGGGAGAAATGGAAGGAGCGGCTGTACCACTCTGATCGTTTCGTATGCGATCCTGTAAAACGGCTGAACGCTGTCGCTTCGGTTCAGTAAATCACGCTGAGAGCTTCGTCGGGACGATTTTGTGGAGTCGTCGAAACCGACTGGACTGTCGTGTTCGACGGCGACCGCAAGTGCCTCTGGGAGAGTCTCGTAGGCGTAAATTTGGCCGAGGAGGAACTTGCTTCTCTAATCTGCGACAATATAATTAGACGTTAGCGTGACTGAGGCTGCCACATTCTAAATTTACATGGGGACGAGACAGAATCATAACAGCCGCAAGGTGTCCGGCGTCTTTCACGCGATCCCAATACCTGAGAGCTGTGCGCTATTAATCACGCACACACATATACGTGGGTACGTATGTGTATGGTGGGTCCGCGAATTTAATGCTGACTTTTTTGACAGATCGAAAACAACGGAGTCTCGAGTAAACAGCTGCACTTAACTTCGCGTACAATTTTATTCGCGACCTACGCGCGTCCGTGGTTTTGCGTTGAAACGAAGTAAATTTTCGATTCTCTCGTAAGATTTCGTGATTTTATCAAAAGTCACATTGCGACTTGCTCTGCCGAGGATTGCATTGTCGACGAACTGTCAAAAGAAGAACAGACTGACCACGTGTACCAATGTATAGTTATACTGGGGTGACATCGACGTGACGTAGCGGTACGAAGAATTTCGTGGTTTTTTTTTTTTTAAAATCATAATAACAATAATCTCCTCGTGAAATCGGCAGGTTAGATTCGAAAAAAAAAAAATATGGCCGAACGCGCGCGTTTCACCTCCTACTGGAAGTGACATTTTCATTTATTTCTCCATTCATTCTCTTCATGGCGCGTTAACGCCTTCATGGTGAATTCACCGAGTGAATTATTACGTCGATGCCTGTCGACCGTAGCGGCGAAAGTATTGTGCAGGGACTGTCCATGCCGAACGTACCGGCCTGATTTGACAGTTGCCATGTGCTCGATTTTTATTAATAATCGTATCGATGACGTCACGTCGATAAAGGTCTGTTGACAATTTTTTTTTTTTCATACCGGACAACCTTAACCAGTTTGAGCTTAATCGACGATTTTCGATGTATTTCGTTATGTCAGAATTTTTTTTTTTTTTTTTTTAATGAAAGGAGGGAAATCTGACAGACACCGGTAAGAGTTTGTCTTTCGATGGCAAGAATCAATTTTAATGTAGTTTGGCGTGCTTGATAAAACGATACCAGCCACCTTATCGTTTATTGGCATAATTAATGTTCTCACTGAATTTCGCAACGTCTGTTTTGACAGGTGAAGATGTACGCGAAGTCAAGGTGACGCAAACATGGCGACAGTACAGGACAGCGGAGGGCAGCAGCCCGATCGATCGGCAACGGGCAGATCGTCACGTCGGACGGACAGTCTGAAGAAGGTGGAAAATGGGGAGATCGGCGAGGAAGTGACGGGAACGGAGAAGCTGCGGGACAACGGCGACAGGATGGACCCGTACAAGGAGCTGGAGCTTTATCTCGCGAAAGTGAACGTGAGTCAAAATAATCTGAAAATTGTAAAATCCATGAAATACAAGATACAACGAAACGATCTTAAAAGATCGATATCGTCAAAAATCGTTATCAGAAATTTCGAAAAAAAAAAAAAGCCACGTGACTGACAGCGAACCGATAGCTAGTAGTACCCAAGGGGTGGTCCATGAGGGGATGAAAAGTTTGCCAGACGATCGGCGAGTTGCGCAACCGTCGTGAATCGATCATCGACTTATCGGTCGTTTTCATCGAACAACTTCAACAAGTTCAGCGATGCCAACCGAGCGTGTAACAAATTGGACGTGACGCACGATCCCTCCGCGAGATTCCAAAACATGTTTTGCCATAACCCATGGCAAGGGGGGGGGGGTCGGTCGGTGGGGGGTTAAGAGGCAGGAGGGAGGGAGGGAATCGCTATCAGGATGAGCTTGAGAAATGAGAAGAAGTCGGTGGAGGGAGGAGAAGAAGGAGGAGGAAGAGAATGTAGTTGGTACATCTGTTTTAGTGGATTCGCCCTAAGGCATCTTGTACAGCATCCGAAAGCATGGGAAAGGACCGGTTTCTCTCTCTATTCGTGACTACCATGCACACGTGATATCCGAATTCGCTACTTTTACCTTAATCTCTCCTCCCCGACCTTTGACCGCGATTCCCTCGGTCATCCATTTCGGCCTCCACTTCTTTTCGCCTTCTCCCTCGTTTCCGCTTCCGTTTCTCGACCGTTAACGTGCGTCGCGCCAGGCGCCGCCGATACGCGTGACCATCCGACGTTTGCGGGAAACAAACAAGAGTCTCTCCCTCGCGCTCTCCCTGTCTCTTCCTTTGCTCTTTCCTTTCCCCTCCCTTCCCCCTCCCTCGGACACGTCGCTCTCAGTTATCACAGAAGCTCCTCGCGTATCTGGAAGACATTCGTCCCGTGTTCACAGCCTCCCCACTACGCGCGGGATCATCTTCGCGAAGAGTCGCTACCGGTTTCCCATTCTCCCGCAATTCCAGCCCCTTTCTCGCTTCTCTCCGCGATTCTCCCAGGCACCATTTTCATCGGCGCTCGACGTTCTTATCGATGGCTCTTATCTTCGCGCTGCTAACGCGAGACCCGTTGGACTGTTTGTTTCGTCCACTTGCGAATCAGCCGGGTTGCCCGTTGTCCACCGATCTCGTACGTCCGTACGTACAGTCGGCCAGTTTGGCGATCGGCGTCGCTGGCGACACGTGTTGGCCGTCTGCGCAAACAGTAAACAGCTGCCGTTGTAAACCGGCCGAAAGACGACCGAGCGCGAGAAAACTTCCTCTCGACGTTCCTGTCGTCACGTCGTTCTCGCTACTCGCACGCCGGTCGCTTTTTGCCAGTAAAATCTTTCAGTCCCAGCGCCAAACATAAGGTACCCTAGTTACGGGACGACGCGACGACTTAACGGTCGGGCAAAAACGACGCAGCCTCAGATCCGCTTGGATCATCTGCTCTTCAGCTTGACCCTGCGAACTCCTACGTCGAGGTTGTCAGATAAAAAAAAAAAGGAGTCAAGAATCATCGTAGCAGGTGGAGCTTCCGCGTCGTACGGAGTGTCACGCGAAATTGCTTGCCAAAAAAAAAGTTAGCAGTCACACGGTATAGACATTTGTCCAACGGGTCGCTTTATTAATTTACATCATCTCGGAGGGGGTCAGATTTCTTATCCGAGCGGCAGCTTCAATTTAGTCATTACGGCGCTGCTCGATCGAGCGGCTGACTCGAACGGCAATCGGATGGGTCGCTCGAGCTTACGGTTAGCCGAATGAATGCAACTGTACGCGTCGGTGCCTTTGGAGCCTTGGCTTCCTGCCGTCCTCGACGTCCCGACGCCCTGAGCCTTGCCGGCTTAAGGCAACATCCGCGAAACGCGACGTCGCGAATTATGCCACGTAGCGCCCTAACGATGTCAGCCCTTGGTATGTACAGGGTGAACTGATATTAGACAAAGATGAACGCTTCGTCCAGTATATATATATATATATGTATATATATATATATATATATATACTCGTAACACAATGTGTAGCTGTAAGCACACGTGTAGCAGCCATGAGAACCTGCCAGTTTACCGTAGGAGGTCAACCATTTTCCTCCGAGAATTGCTCATCAATGGCTCAATCAATGTAAGGGGTGACCGATTAAAAATATTCAATCGGCGGGGTCAGGTCCCTTGGCAATTCCTCTCCCCCCCCCCCCCCTCGCCCTCCCCCCTAGTCCCGCCTCCTAGTAATTCTAACGTCAAGTATTAACGTTCCCTGCAACCCACAGGACATTCACCTACGAATCGACTCCATCGTCTCGATGTCGAAACGATTCGATAAAAATCTGAATGACAGGTGGTTGCAGCCAGTGACATTGCTGTCAGGCAATTAGACGATAAAGAATCGAAAATTGCCGATGAATTTGCATTCGACAGGAAGGAGGAACGTAAGATAATGATTTGAAAAATAATAATAACAATTGGGCTGATTTTTGTAATTCGCTTAAGGCGTTCAGCCCTGGAATCGCCTGGCAGTGCGTACGCGCCTTAACGATTGCGAGATAAAACGACAGCTACAGGCCATATAGTCGCTGGATTTACGTTTACGCTTGAGGTCGTTGCGTTCCGTTCTGATTATTATCCGTAACCTCAAACGCGGCGCTGGTGTCGCATCCGAACCGCACCGGGCTGCACACGTGTCAGGCATTTGCATTAACGTGCAGTCGTAACATTTGCACACGGGAGAATACGTAAAAGAGCAATCGCGCGTCTCGCTGTCGATCAATGAATTTTCATGAAACTACAAATTCGACGAGCTGCCAGGGTCGCCGTAGGTGCTTCGTTGTTACGCAAAATTTTTTTGTTTCACTTGCTTCGTTAAGTTACTCCTTTTTTTTTCTTTGCACCGCGCACGCGTGGCCTTGCGATTCCTTGAAATTCCAACGAGGCTCTCGTCGGGGGACAGTCTTTGGCGGGAATTCCGATGGGATTCGAAATGTGACGATCCGCCAACCGGATGTCATTCCGTATTCCAACATTCCTCGGTCTCTGGGCCCTCGCTGCATTCTAAAGCCTCGTTCACTTGTTTTGCATCGGGAAGACGAGATGCCTATCGAGGAAGGGACTGGCCCCGTCGCGCTCGATTTATCATTTCTCCGCGTGACCTCTCGACCTTGTCGAATAATTTGCCAAATTTCATTGGTCACGCGTCGACTTTGACTCGTCGCCGGAAACGGAAACGATCGATTGCGATTTTTTCAAGTACCTCGAATTCAAATAACAAGACGGATGAGACGATCGATATTATTAAAAAAAAAAAAATTTCATGACGTCGTGTAATCAAATTGCTCGTTTTGTCACTTCCGGTTTTTCTAGCACGTTTGTGCCTCTTCGAGATTCTCGGGCGATACGGGAACAACTTTTTATCTCGTCTTTCGCTGTTATCCGTCGGAGATTCGGGACGCTCGTATAAATTCCTAATTAACATATCACACTTTCCATGTGTACCATAAGCGTTATTTATGGCTCCCATACATGGCTTCCCGTTACCTCAATGTATCCTTCTAATTACTATAATGATTATTCGAATCGTTGGATCTCTCGGATATACATATAACGTACAGCTGTTTTTATTTTTTTTCCTTTGCCCCGCATTAACCGCACATCGCGTAGGTGCAGTCACTGTCACTTTCTACGGATCCGCGGAATCGCAGGTTGCTGTCCCATCGAAGGCCCAGCGACTCCCTGCACGATCATTGCCAAGCGTGTCCGGCCTCGCGAGTCTGCTGTACGAATGTGGAGTGTGGAAAAGTACAAAGCCCAGCAGGATTCTGTGACGAAAGGCAGTGACGTATTCACAGGCGTCTTTTACTCGAACCGACGCTCGCCTGTGGACGTAACGTTATGGAGAATGAAGTATGCACATGTGGGTAGCAGTGTAGGACTGCCGCGCATCCGGTTGGGTGTGTCGGATGTGTTTGATTCACCGACGGAGAGAGGCTCTTGCGTCTAGATGTAGATGGATCGTCGAGTCAAGTTGAAATCAATCGAATCGGGAATTTTCGAGAGACTTTGTGAACGTTGGAAGCCTGTTTGGTGCCCGGAGCACGCGTCATCGTAATTTTCTGAAATTCATTGACATTTCTTTGGAATTGCCTCGCGAGCTAATTTATCCTGGACGTGTCGTTGCGCGCGAATTACTGTTTATTTTTTGAGGTTACGTTTCCTCAAAGACACTCGGAACGGAGGTTTCGGGGAAATCTGGAATTGCGGGAAAGGATCTGTGGGAGGGACCGATGATACGCGTGGAAGCGAAATTGAATTGCGATTTTTTCGTTAAAAAAATTTTTTTTTCTCGTTTCATCCATACATTGCGTGACTTTGTAAATCCGTCGACGCTCGAATGACGAAACGATGTGGTAAAACTGATGTTTACCCAAGTGCGTGTCTAATCATCGATCATGATCGCTGCGAATAATTTTACGAATCTGCTCGATTCTTTTGGAGCAGGATCGCGTAGGCTTGATTTCCCGGTAAAAAAGTTGTCGGCTTTTCACAAAGATTATTGCAAATTTACGAGATAAAAATAAATACGCGATGCAATTACGGGTCCGAAAATTGCAGAATAATATATATATATATATATATGTATATGCTTCTCGTTCCTCTGTCCTGAATAATCAGAATCCTCGGCAAGTAAACCCGTTTCTACGTATGCAGTTGCGTCAATCCGACATATAAATCTAACGTCAACATTAGCATGAAATTACAATTGCAAATGCTAAAAAAGACGTATCGTGTGTGACAAATGGGAAAAATCTATTTGGGGGGGGGGGGGGGGGGGGGGGGGGGGGGGGGGGGGGGGGGGGGGGGGGCGGG
>JARQSV010000341.1:71935-103485 GCA_030142285.1 Calameuta idolon | reverse complement strand
CCCCCCCCCCCACCCCCCCACCCCGCAGCCCATATACGACTACGTCAATATCCCCTCTGGGCTCCAGCTTCCTTTTTCCTCTTAGGCGGCTACCGTCCGGCTGCCGTCCAGGAACTTTGAAATAACCTCTAGCGTATCATCGACAGATGGATAATTAGATAGATTAATTGGTCGAGTGTAGGAGGGCTGCGGCGGCCATTGACTCCTCGCATCGACTCACTCGATCTCCGACTGACTAGGAAACGAAGCCATTTTTTTTTAATCGAGCTTCAAACAGCTGCTCCGGATATAATGTAACGGGTGACCGATGATCCCCTCGTCTCTTAAGGCCCACCCTCGGTGTAAGGCCCATCCTCGGTGTAAGGCCCCTGCCTTCGCACTTAATTCCAAACCCGACGAGCGGAAGCACCATGTGCGTTATAAGCTTGAAATCATTTGATTACCTCGAAATTGAGTCCGTTTGACGTAACTTCAATTTCAAGAAGACACGAAAATTTTCTGTGCGATTAATTTTGAATGGATAAAGAATAAAAGAATTTTGAGGATCATCCGCCCGATCGACAATACGCACCAGCGCGACGAGCATCCACTTCCTGTCGCGTACGAGTGCAGTAAGACTGCGTCGCCGTAGTCGTCGACCTGCAGCAGCCTGGAACGCGCGACACCTTTCTTGGAAACAGTCATTGAACCATCAGCAATGGCCGATGGAATCCGACCTGAGACTCAGACCCTGACCCGACCCACTGTCTCTCGCCGAGTCGGAACCCTACTACGATCCCAGTAAACACAGCAGGCTGATCCCTTAAAGGCTTTTACGAATTTTCATGAAAACGCTATTTATTCGACCGGTGTAAACGCGCCCTGTGAACTCGGCGCTACCGGTTGACTCTGCGTTACGAGAAGCAGCGCCCGCACGTCTCCTACGTCGACTTCGGCGTCACGTTCGCTGCTTGAAGAATCCTTTGACTCCCGTCCCGTCATCCCCATCTGTTGCTCCGTGAATATTTTCATTTCGCTGCAGTCACGCTAAACCAATAGGTAAACAATCGACTGCGATATCGATTCTATCGAGAATCGAACAATGAAGCGAGTATCGAATCGTTGCTCGATCGTACGTAATGTCTCTCTTGCGTCACGTGTGCATCGAATACGTTAAGGTTCCTTCACACTGCATCCCCACAGTCACGCCCACCGCCCCGATAGCTTCGAATCGTGACACATTGCTCGTACGACGTCTTATCCGATGCCGGAGCTACGATATCGTCCGGATGCGTTTCACGCTCGAGAGCAACAGGTCCAGGTGAATCTGCGTTAAAAATCTTTTCGAGATTCCTTTGTCAGGTTGGTGTCTTCTTTTTTTTTTTTTTTTTCTTATCTTTTTCTTCTTCCTCGTAAAAGAGAAATCATTCCGCGTTCCTTCGTGTTGAACCTGTAGTCCCATAGTGTAATCTAACTGTATACCAGCGGTCCATTGAGAACTCGCCCTGAAGTCTGTTACTTGTCGCTTTAGATATTTCATTCTCGGGACGCATCATAGACATTGCGGAACCGTCGGACTCGCGATAGAAAGTCTCGTGTGAACGCAGCTTAAGTACGTAGGCGATTAGCAGGGCGGGGGGGGGGGGGGGGGAGTGGTTTTGGTGGTGTTATGTCATCGCCACAGGCATCCCAGTCCCTCGTCGTTTCGTATACCGTTACGCTGCGTTACGTTTTCTCGACATCCTTGAAATTATTTCGGACACACTGTAGAGAACGATCCTGCGACTCCGAGCTGTGAAATATCAGCTGGAATTGGCCGGTGCCGGATGTCACTGGGTGACTCATTGGAAACGATAGAAATTGATGGCAAAACTTGTTAACTTTAAAATCCGACAGGCAATCGATACCTGGTGCTTGCAGTCAGTCGTTCTTATCAATTTCGATATGACAGGAGGATAAATTGAAGAAAAAAATTGTTGTTTTCTTCTCTCTTTTCGATTAACGCGTATCTATCGGTAATCAAGTATTTCCATGTGGCGAGCATGCAAGACGCTTCGCGTGCGACGTCCTACGTCGCTAGTGCTATCGGCTTGCATTTTTTCACTGATAATACTGACGTCCGTGCTGGATTGTGCTGCCCACCTGTTTTCCCTATCGGACACCCACTGTTCCACTTACACGCGTCGTAAGTAACGTACGAATAACACGCCGCTTCGCGAAGAGACCTTTTGCTTTTCCTTTTTGGCGGGACCCGTCTTCCTTCTGATCCTCGATGACGTCAGCGGAGATCCTCGAGACGATCTTTCGATCGTTTCTGTTTTTTTTTCTTTTGTTTTTTTCACGAATTTCGTGGAATCGTCGGAAACTGAGTGGGAACGGCGGAGGGCTGTAATATTCCAACCAATCGCGTTCCTTTTTCTTCTTATTTCATCGTTCGTCCTTCTTTCGATATTTCATCGCGCGATCTTTTCGCATTGCCGCGGCTCCGTTGGCTGCCGCTGACGTCACTGGGTATCACAATGAGAAACGTCCAAGTAAAAATAGACCGTAGCGTCATGCGATTCAAATTTCGTATCCTTCATCGATCGCCTAGGTAATCCGACGCTTACGGAGTTGCGAATAAAACATTAGCCTCTTTACATTCCGAAGGCGCCAAATACGCTTCGAGTTATCTCGCGTGCAAAGTCGCGCGAAGAATCGCGAAATCGGGTCGACGAATTTGACTTTTTTTTATATTCAACTCCACGTAGATCGCGGCTGCAGACCTTGTGCAGGGTTCGTCGTCCCTCGTTAATCATGAAACTTGACGTACAATAGATACGTAGCATATCTGAATATATCGACGCGTGTCTTATCAGTCGGTACATGCACTTGGCTGTTGCCGTTAATTCTCCGTCTTATCGCCGATACGAGAGCGACCTTCCTAATGGCAGAGCCCGTTCCCTGATACTGAATCTGACGTCTTCACCGTAAGGACGCGTGCGCGAATTCTTCGAACTGTCAATAAATCATGAAATATAAATCGGCCCGGTCGTTTCCTGGTCGATCGGGAACCCAGAAATCGGCAATCCATTTTCCTAGCCTTCGTTGACTCTGGGCAGGCATAAATAATTCGTAAGGTAACGTACGTCACTTCCGGTGGGAAAGAAAGTGAGGGGGCTGAGGGGGGAGGCAGGACAGTCCATCCCTTGCGATTGGATCACGTCGCTCGCCGACGGGCTTTTAACGTCTGGCTAATTTATACGGCTCGGCTCGCTTTTACAAACAATTCTGCGGCTCAGCGACGGACGTTGCGCGAGTGACACGCGAAGCGACTGGAGCGACTTGCGGACTAACGCTGAACTACGGGTCTCTTATCTCGAGCCAGGACTATTTAAAAATCAGCCTGTTCCCCCGCCGGTCCTTCCTATTAATTGCCATTGGTCACTCGTGACGCTATAAATGTCGACGTTATCGTTCCCATTGGTTACGCGGCTCCAGTCGCATACTTTTATATGTATAACCCTTATCGTCACGAGTCGCTGCCATTGCTCCAGTACACTTTGACTTCGTTTATACATTGGCAAACAGAGAAGGAAATTGTCCTTTCGCGATGTATAATAACTTTAACACTTACTTTAATTACCGACACACTTTAATTACTGGTCCGACTTTGATCCTCGTTGACGTAATACCGCGCTGTCTGGGCGAACGAAAGTGTGACGTAATCGGACTGCTGGGATGGGGAATGGGGAACCAAGATCATTTCTATCGCTCGTTTTCTAATGGGTTCTCGCGTCTCATCGTTATACCGGGTCGATGATAAGTTACGATCCAGATCGCGGTATTACGTGAAAATTCCATGTCGAAAGAGTCTGTGCTCGATGAAGGAATTGTATGGTGATATATGGATGTGGTAGACTCGTATCCACATTGGTTATACCCCCCCTTCCTCGTCTCGTACGACGCTCCCTTTCGTAAGACGGTAACGCGCGAATCGTGCCGCAAATTGACCGATTCGAACTCGAGTAACAGGTATAATGCCTGCTCGTTTAGTCACTTCTGATGATCGAGCGATCGGCCGATCGATCGGCACACACCTTCTCACCTCGGGCGCGTGTGCACGTTAGAGCGCAGACTTTCCCGCAATTCCACACGGACGCGGCTGCGATCCATCTGCAATCGCTGGATAACTGCATCGCGCACGATTCCCCCGGCTCCTATGATTGACCTTCCTGAAGTTCGCCAGATTGCCACCTTCGAGTTATTCGATGTCTGCTTGCGATAGCCGTGCACTTCCGCTTGTTGTCTGGAGTTGCTTGTATGTACAGTCATGCTGGAATTGCTGTTTGCACTTTGGTGCAGATTGTGTCCATTATGATTTGTTTTTTTATGTCTATCGTTATTTTCCACGAACCGAAGAGTGGAATTGTTCCTGGAAATAATTCTCGTGAGAATTATTGGTGCTTGCGTATATATATATATATTTGTTGGTAATACATCGAGAACGTAGGAAGCTTTGAGTGAAATTCCCGAGCAGTTTTCACGTTTAGCTTGATCGACCGATCGACAGATAAAAGTAAACATGAAAGAAAGGAAAATAGAGAGAAGTTTGGAAATGCCATCGATGTTTCGGATAAGGATAAATCGGCCGGGTCGGTTTGACGGAAGTTGCGTAATGCCTCGCGTCGATACGGTCTTCGGTAATCTATAGTCGGCGATCGCTGAGATTTCAATATTTACTAAAAAATAATATTAGGCGCTGGATAGACGCGGGGATCTGCCGGAGTTGATTTTTTGTGACGTTGGCTATTGTTTGTGTCGTGAATGCAGTTTTGAATTTTTTTATTAAAATAATCGATAATTTAACAAAGTTACTTGTTGTCCGTCCGTAATTGCTCAAACAATAGGATTTCTTTTTGTACTTATCGAGGAACACTCGGGTCACGCTGTGTTAGTCGGTAGAGACTGTAATTAGGCCTATTAGCCACCACGGTAATTGTTCTTTGTTCTTTTATTCTGAAAAACAAGTTTTTCTTGAATTTATCTTTTTCACCTTTTCTATCTACCAATCGCATCCCCACGTATTTACCGTGTTCATGAAGACGGCAAGAAATGAGTGAGATACGGCTCGATTAGCACTCGCTTTGAGAACCCAATTAAGAGGGGTTTTAATGAGGTAGAAGTTAGCCTGGACGCGAACCAGCTCGAAGTGAATCGTAAGTATTGGGATGACCGATCGGTAAGGACGGTAGATAACGGTCGGTGAGTGATATCGCTGATTAGTCTCGTAAACAGTTGCAATTAGTACAGAATCGTGGGGCACTTAAGTACCAGGCGGAAACTCATTATTGGACGTCGTAAAGAATATTGGCGAATCCACATGATTATACGACCACCGTACAGAGACTATTAGTATCGATAGATTATGGATTTATTGACAATGAAATTTCGAATGGGTATCTAAATAATATTTTATAAGCTAAATTGACTCGTTAGCGAATAGCACCGAGATTAATTATCCGATCGTTCTTAATCTCAATGGACCATCGAAAAAATCGAACGACGGACCTCGCGAAGTATTAAAAACAGCGAATCGATATATCGAACGATGAATCAATGAAAAATCCAAAGTGCCAATTTTCGAGAATTCCAGCGTCGTCGCGACGCCCATGCATATGATTTTAGATAAGCGTGTCGAAATGGTCCGCCTGATGTCTATTTGACTGTTTCTCAGTGAAAATAAGCCTTAATGTCGGTACATCCCTATAACAGTACCAATCGTATTAAAGCTCGAAGAAACTTTATGGGAAACGGTACTGGGATTATTTTCACCGTGTATAATTATCCTATTGCCGCGTAAGAAGAGCGCACCCGTAAAGTGGCCAGGGAAGGAAGTGTGCCAGCCAGCGCGCGGTTTCCCCATGGAACGTACGTTACTCGCACGTCTTACCAGGCTCCCCGTATGGCTGTGGGCAGAGTGCGCATGCGCGAGCTCGGTATGTTTTTGCAAAGAGCAGACCAACCAAAAAGGACGAAGGGAAAATGGTCGATTTTACGGCCCGGGTCAAAAACCATATTGGCCCCTGGGGGAAACGTTTACTTTAACGGGCCTATAACTGTAGGCTTTTTTCCTCTTCTTTTTCATGAAGGCTTTCGCCAACCGCGCAAACGGCTCCCCCGCGAAGGAATTCGCTCCTGCACGTTTGACAGTCGTCCGCGCGATCGGTTCGGTATCGTAAATCCTTGCCGATAACTAAATATATCATTCGATCGTTCGATCCAGGATCGTCATAGATCGCTCGTAAAGCGTAATTACGTTCCGCTTGCGTATTTAACCTTGAATTTACGTAGCACGTCGGGGCTCATTTGTGACCGCGTCGCGGCGTCTTCGTAACGTCGCCTCATGTGGATTCCGTAATGCTGCGCAATTAGCCACCAATTAGCGGCTCCGTCCTGGACTTTGCCGGGCCACTCGGCTTACCCCGTTACGCGGTACCGATCTTTGTAGCGATTTCCTTACTTTATTATTTTGTTCTTTGAATTTTTCGTGACGCGTCGCGCCCATCTTTGCTCTTCGAATTTTCGACGCGGACGATAACTTCAGGATCGCGGAAGCGATTTCTTTGGATTACTTGGCACTCGTGCGTACCGCCCTAAGGCCGGCTGTCGTCCCACGGTCCACCTGCTGCAATCGGGTGCCAAATTAACAGTTTCAATGACAAACAAGCGGAAGGCCGAAAGAAACTTCGAGAAGAGTCGCTGCCGTAATTTCTTGGTCTTGGCCTGAACCGGGACGCAGGGCTGACGATTCCAAAATATATCGTTACGCGGCTCCAAGAAAATGACCGATACGGGTCGAATGCGTCGGGATTAGGCTCAGGCGTGCAGAACAGGCGTCTGGTCCTGCCTCGGTTGGTTCAATCGGACTTTTGAAATTTCGGTGGGTCTCGCCTTGCGTCATTGATGAAAACGACTGTTTCGCTATGGACAAAAAGAACGATAAATAGCTGACTGATAATAACAATAATAAGACGTATCTGTATCGACTGGGCCAGGGTACCCGACAGGGTCCTGATTTCCCCCGAATCCTCCGATCCAGGATCCAGCAGAAATTTCGTAGCTGGAGGCGGCGAGTGTGTCGCGAATTTTTTTTATCACTGTTGCGTATCTGTGTCATCGCGATTAATACGACGTTACGTAATCGCGTAATGGCCTGCGTAATTATTGCAACCGCGAGAGGCTTATTCACTGCGGGCTTTATATATTGTATGGGTGCCTCGTGAGGCTTTGCGAGAACCGCGAGCGAAGTTTAAAAAAAAAAAAAAGATCAAGCCGACCTCCAATGAACGACCACATGTGTCGCGTGTGAAAATACATTCCCGTTGTCCTTCCGTTAATTCCCGTTAATCCTCTATTTTCTGCGCTGGCTGCACGCGGCGTCTATGCGCTCATTCGTACGAAGATCCTTGTACGACTTTGCGCGAGATTACGTAGACTAGGATTCGTTGAGAAGGAGGGGTGGGGGGGATTAGTAGAGGAGTTGCGGAGTGAAGAAAAATGATCCATAGAAGATATTTTTTTTTTTCGATCCATTCGACGATCATTGGAAAATTTATCGATGGACGCGCCTACAGCGCGCTTCCGCTTGGATCTCGAAATCTTATTAGAGATTCCAAAAATTGAATAACTGTCTCTGTCTCTCTCTCTCTTTTCTTGGTAATATAAAACCGGCGAAAGATACGGCCGTGGAACGTTTCACTTAATGCTTTTACTACGCTTGTGATCTTATTCTGGGTATTTTATACGAGAGGCTAAAGGAGAGGGTCAGATGCCACGGGTGCTGCGCACAAAGGCAATATGATCCTCCGTCGAGGATCCTGCAATGTAATCTTGTCGTGATCCTGTGTGGGAAGATCCTCGTGTGGTGATCTTAAGTCCGCTGGTTCTTTGGCTCGATTCTTTATATATATCTGTATACGTTCCTTTCAAGCTTCAGCCTCTTGGTTAATATGGACCACTGTCGGTTCTCTCGTACCAGCCAAATCTTTGACGATTGTCTCTCGCGCGGTAAAGGACGTATTGTCGAGCGAAGAAAAATAAAAGGGATTTAATATAAAGAAAAAATAAAAAAAAAAAGAAAAGAAAAAAAATTCAAGAGTCCTAGAATAGAAGTTTTAATCGCGCAGCTCTCGTTCGAGACGCATTTCGAGCTTTCGATTTACATGTGAAAAAGTCAATATCCACAAAGTGCCCCCCGACATCGCTCAGCTCGACGCAGCTTCTGCTTCAAAGTCGCGGAACAAGAGCGCAAAGCAATTCACTTTTATATTTAAGGGGCACTTACTGTACGAGAGAGAAAGAAAAAAAGTCAGTCGAGTCGCACTCTGAATTTATTTATTATGTGTGCATTCGCAGGCAGCCTCAGGAATGCACTCGGGACACGAACCGCCTTCGAAGCGTTTCCCTCTCCTGCCCGTGAGCGTACAGTCAGTCAGGCACTCTTTTTTTGCAGGCACTCTCCTTTTCAAGCGAGGTGCACCCTCTAGTTCCAGCACTTCTTGCCAGATGGCGCTTCCTGTCTTTACCGACGTTACGCTCTCCCGGCTTCCTCTCTGCGTATGACCGTCGGTAGACTAGAAACGCTTCGTACGCGGACATCGACGTGCCGGCGCGTTTCCATAGTCGCTGCCGAGACTGCCAGAGAGGAATTATCATCGATCTGGTCCAACTTTTTATCCTTCTCTCTTCTCGATTGCCAATTCTAACATTGTGTTTGCCAATACTGAATTTACCATGAATTCCGCAAGAGAGGCTATACCGTCCATTCGATGATTCGAAAGAAATACACTGCATGTCGAGCGCACGTAAGTAGTCGTCGATTCGCGATTTTCGTGCCATTGAAAAAGCGTCTCAATTCCCAAGCTCGATAAAAGTGCTTGAACGATCTCGTGCTTTTTTACGCTCGGATCTCGTGTAAAGGGAGTTCAACGAACCGTGAACGATTCCACGAGAAATTCTCCCTCCGCCACCCCCCCTCCCCCTACCCTTCCTCCTCCCTCGCAGGCCGTATAATGGCGCAGATGTGGCCACGCGTTACACAGGCTGTACCCTCTTGAAGCAAGTCTAATGCAAGTGGTTGACAAGAAGAGTTGATATCCCGACGCAGCCCTGCGTTAGTTACGATTCCATATGGAGAGAGTCTAGTAGCCGACCAGCCTTCTCAGAGAGCAATTCCATTGTACCCAGGTGTCTTCGACTACCTGCCACACTACGGACAATTCCAGAAGGCGGCTCTTCGAAACTGTCGATAAAAAAGATTCGATCCTTTCTTTTTTCCAGGCTAGATAATATTTCTTGGATTTTTGATGATCCTTCGGGATCGGAGCACCAATCTGGTGTCTCTTACGCGGCTCCGTAAAGTCACGACGTCTCTTCGAGCATCGATCAGCCACTGAGCTCCGTGTACTAAAACTCTGCTGCTGTCCGTGAACGCAGCAGCAACAGGAGCAGCAACGGCAGGCAGCCAGTCGGTGCATTTCTTACGTAGCCGAGAAACGACAACCTACCGTATTAGGACAGCTGCCGGCGCTACGCTCGTCAATAGAATCCCCAATGAGCCGATTGAGTTTTGCTGCAATTGCAGTTACGAAACTGCACTGTCACAGCCGAGTTGTCGTATCGGTTCGAGAGAGCTTGGGGGAATATTAGAAATTTTTGCAAAATTTTCATTCGCGCGTTTAAACGTCCTGTAGACGAGAAGCGGGCCGAAGCCTCCTGCCTCCTGGCAGGACGATGGGTCCTTCGTTGTAAAATTAGCCTGGAGCCAGGTGAGTGTAAAAATCGTAATAAAATGCACTGGCCGAGACTGTCCGAGCGGTCAAGGCAGCGTAACTCCGGATCGGCGATATCGCGACGCCGGATCGCCGTTCGGTCGTCGAAAATTTAGCACGGCTTTTAAACGCGGAATTTTAAAAGGAAAAAGACCAGCCGAAGGAACGACGGAAAGTCGACGGGACTGCGGGTCGCCTTTATTTCAGTCCTTTTTATTCCCTCGCTATTGGCTCGCGCATTATTTATTGTCCCCTGCTTTGTCTCGCAGTCTGGAGGCAGCTTAGGGAACCGATTCCCAGGTTAACCTGGACTCTTCTTCTTCATCCTTTGCTCCTTCGCTCTTCTCGTTATCTCGTCCCGCTGTAATTATTCTTTGTACCTCGCCAGGTTCCCTCGAAGATCCTCCAGCTCATAATGGATCTACGGGATCACGCGTATCGATCAAGATCGATCGGAACGGCAAAATCTGTATCTTGACTTTTGATCCTCGGTCCGAAATTTTGCTTCGGAGTCTCATTCACTTGTGAGAAAATATCAGAGACCTCAGGAGGATCGTGAAGTATGAAAAGTTGAAATTGAGAATGCGCCATAATCGCGATTGGCGCTGGACGCTTTACGGGCTTAAGGAGGCAGCGCAAATAGCCTGGAGCTGCTGTACAAGATCTCGAGATCTCAAGATCGTTTCATCTCCTTCATTCATTGGGCATCTTCGATCGAGCATGATGAGTGGTAGTGGGGGAAAAAAAAAAAAAACAGGATTTCACGTAAAACGGGTCACGTTTACTTTTTTTTCTACCAATGACGTCACGGCGTCTGAGGAGCGACGAAAAATCTTGAAGATTCGCCTTTAGCCTTTGGCGGCGTCCGTTGACTAAGGAATCGCGATTGATGCACGAAGTCGCGCAGACTGAAATTCCACCGGATCGGCAAACGGGGGCGGTCGAGTCGCGTAAAATTTGGTCGCGCGTCGTTCGTCGTGCGATGTCGCCCGAAGGGCTCAAACCGTGAACTCGGCCGTGCATAAGAAGTCGAAATTAAAATGCATCGCCGATGTAAAGGCAGCCTCGATAAAGAGTGGTTTATCCTAAACAGGCGAGCTGACTCGTGGATGCTGCGTCTTGACGAGTAGCGCTGCTGAGCTACAGGTGATTTTATTTCCCTCGGACTCCTTAAGCCGCTTCCAGCCATACTTGGTAAACGCGCGTTCGTCGCCCCCTCTCCCCCCCCCCCCCCCCGACTCGACCTGCCGCTGCCTTATTATTATCTTGTCAGGGCTAATGATAAAACTCTTAAAACCTTCGAATCACAGCGATTCCCCGTATTCTGCGATGACCCCCCCCCCACCGATTCCGCGATCCTCGTCCACGAAGCACGAGACGCGGCTTCCCGATACGAAATACCAAGCAGGTCGCGCGCTTAGAAATGCGCCTTTTGTACGGGCGTGTTGGGAACAAATGGATCTTTGGGATTTACAGGTCGCTGATCGTTATGTGCATTAGCGAGTCCTAAGCCCTAGGAATAATTCAGCATTAGGTTAATGTATGCGATATCGCGAGTGAGTGAACGAGTAAGAGAGAGATAGAGAGAGAGAGACAGGTTGAACGAGTAAGAGAGAGAGAGAGAGACACAACGATGCCTCCAAGGCGCGTTAACTTAGCCTCGCGCGGACAAAATGACCATAATTAATTACGTTACGTAGACTCACGTACACATGTAGCTACCTCCCATATAAAACCGGCCGTTTCTATGGTGTCGCTTCGCTACGTTATCTCTATGATTTACGAGGCGAAGTTAGTACTACGGTTTGCGCGGACCCGACTGTCTTCGCGGCACCAGGGAACATATGTATTCCATGGCGTTTATGCTAAGCGCCCCCTTTTGCCTTCTGCGCGCATCCACGTTGCATCCCGATAACGGGACGGTCGTATCCAGATTTTTGGAAAAAAATTCTGAAAAAAAAAAATATTTACCTCGTTATACACCGTGACCCGGTTAAAACCCGATGCTACTTTACCGACCGATGGTTTTCGAGCAATTTACAAAACCGCGGCCACATCAAAGCGAAATACCTCTGGCTCCCACGTGGTCGATGCGCACGGTTAATTATTTAATAATTTCATTGACTGTACCGGCTCTGGCCGCGCGCTCCCACTTACCGACATGTAAGTGACAGAAAGTTGATCGCTTTCGGAATAAAATACATTGACTCTACGTTCGACGCTTAAGCACTTTCAATTAAGGGACTCAAGTGCTGGACGATTAGTCCAGTATCAATGTTGTTTATTTTACAGCTTTTACCGTAATCCGCGTAATTTAATACCAATTTACAGTTAATTAATGTAGAAATCTTTCCAATCATCGTTATAATCGTAACGCTTATCTATTCGCTATCATGTAAATCCTCCTTGATTTTAATTCCTATATCCCTCTTACTTTGGTCTCTCTCTTTCACGCTACACACGCTATACCTTCTTGCTCCTTTCCACTCGTTGTACAATGAGTCGTAATAACTCCTCGTGATATCTGCTCTCTCTCTCTCTCTCTCTTTCGGATCTCCGATATCGTTCGCTACGCCACGCGGTCGGAGATCCAATCGATCGAATTTATCTTTCAACGGAGTCCGATACTTTTCTAGCCGTTTGGCCTCTTCGTCATTTGCCGTCTTTCTCGTCCTTCGAAGTCATTAACTTTTCCTCCGGGGGCCTTTTCAATTAAGTCGTCCGAACGACACTTTCACTCGCAATCGACTCGCTCAGCTACCTTCCGGCCTAAAGCGCTTGACAGTGTCGCATTTCCTTCTTGTACTCTTTCGTACGGCAAATACAAACTTTACACAGCGCGACGGATGCGTCGATTTTATTCTTAGCGATTTTTAAGATTCTCTTGTTGTTGTTATTGTTGTCGGAGAACCCGTAAGAAATTAGCGATCTCCATGAAACCTGTCGCGTCCCTCTTACTCGTGTCCCTCTCTTAGTCTTGATATCGAGCACCGATAATTTTTAATCTTTAATTCACGTGGGCGAACCCGTACGTAGCTGCAGCACCCACGCGTCGCTTATTGTGAAATCGAATTATTACGATCGATCGTTACTTCGGTGGGATCCGCTCTAGTCGGCCAATCCCATAGCCAAACGTTCGATCGTACCGACCACCTATGCACATTGGTGCAACCGGGAATTCGCTCTGATGCACATGCACGGCACGAGGAATGCAATTACGTAGGTCAAACTGTGCGTAAGTGGGTGAGGGTTACTCGATTCGAGTAACAAAGGACTTGGTCCAGCGACAGAGTCGCTTTCGATCGATTCCAATGATTTTCAATCAATCGTTCGATCGAGAGATCCAAAGTTGCTTTTTTTTATTTTCACTCTTTTTTTCAGCTCTATTTTCCTGCATTGCCTTTGTTTTCTCGTGATCGATGCTAATTATGTATTTTTCGTCAATCAGTCGATTCTCTGAACTTCACGGGGATCCTTGTAAATTTCAGGCCGAATCAGGTCGCGTTCCGTTATACGAAAAAGCGGCACGAGTCGATCGTTTGTAAATTGTGCAATATTCGAAATTCGATTCTGCCTCACCTTTTGACCTTACTCCAATTCATTCTGGATAAGTGCGAATTTTTCTCTAATTTTTTTCGATAACACGCGATCACTTATCAATGGGCACTTTCGTTTGCGGGAAATAAAAATGAAGAAAAAAAAATTATTGATAAACGATCGTTTATCGAAACATCATGTTTTGTCATATCGATCGTGTAAGAAACGTAAAGCGGACTTTGTCGCGTACTAAAAGATCCAATCGGTGTCGTTAAGACGTAAACAGAAATAAAGAATAACGCGGCCGAGAGACCTTAATCGTGAGGTTGCCGAGGTCTGCCCCATCAGTTTGATCGTTTCACGCCCAATTGCCTCCTGATTTGGTCAGACTTGGTTCTCCTTCCTGCCGGTTCGATCCTTTCCTCTGCGCACCTCCGTGTCCGCCCGGCACATCTCACGCTCTCGCGTTCCAGCATCGCCCGAACTTCACGAGAATCGACCGTACGTCAAATTTCAGAGGTTTCGCTATTGAATTCAGCCCCCCGGGAGCAAAAGCGCCTACAGTTTCTGTAAAACAATAAATCCTCCCGACTGCTTCCCGCAATCCCGTTTCCTCTTCCGCAACCACGACTGAGCCCAAACGGCTCCTCTGCTCCCCTCGAACGAAAGATGACGTCGAAGCCAAACTAGATCCCAGACTCAGATGGACATTAGCACGTGAATTAAATTATAACGTAACAACAGACGACTACGACAAAAGGTCTCGCTAGGTGACAAACAACAAGATGCCTATCAGCCGTGATCCAGCATGGTTATCGGATTACAATGTAAATAAAATTCTACACGAAACGTATTCAGCGTACCTAAAAATTTTCCAATTTCAAAAAAAAATTTTTTTCCCCCCGGTCTCAAAATTCGATAAATGCCTTTTTCATGAGAAAATAAAATCGTCGATCCAATATACCGAGGAACACGAGGTACGTCAAACGGGTATCAGCCGCGGGTCTTCGCGCAATAAGAAATTAAGAGAAGAAGGCGTGTGTGTCTCTCTCAATGCCAGACCTCGAGCGTTTCCTCTCTCCTTCGGCAACGTAACGTATAACGATACAGCAGTCTGTCAGTCACTCAATAACAAGACGCTCGTTCAGTTACTCGCCGCGTAGACTCACACTCGGTGCTCTCTGTGCTAAAGAGACGGCAGCAGCAGCAGCAGCAGCCGCAGCCCTCGAAGGGCATTCGCGACACGTGCATTCGATTCGACAGACCCTTCCCACAGTGATTGTGCGTCCGTGTACTTAGTCGCCAGTCTGCTGCCACTTGGTCGCGATTTTCCTTCTCCTCTCATCTCCGTGCTTTTTCGTCTCGACACTCGAATGCCTGCAGCGTGCGACCTGGGACACTTTGTGAGAACTCTGCTGTCCGGTTGCTGCTTCTCCAGCATCTTCACAAGTGCCGTGGGTCCTCAGAGTAACTTCGATATCTCATGGTCCAGATTGCGAACGTCAGTCGTATCGAAGACTATTGACTTTGGTCATAATTTTTTTTTTTTTTTTTCATTAATCTCATCTAACGTCGTAAAGTCGATTCCGTATTATCGCCTCGGTAGGTAATGCAGATTCTGTATCGCCGTGGCGGGTGAGTGTCTCTCTGGACCAATTAAAAGTGAGGATCGTTTATTGCGTCTCAGTCGTGACGCCGTTGCGGACTTGACAAGTAACAGCATAAATCTTTGGCTCCCGGTTCTCTCGTAGCCGAACGATTCTACTTGCGCCGGCAGCAACGATAACCAGCGAGACTCGAGCGAACCAGCAAATCTTAAGAGCCGACCGAGATGCGTGAACGGTGATTCACTGCGATCTGGGATTTATCGAGGCTGCGTTCGCCGTATTGTAGGATCTTGCGAGCACGTACAGTCTCTTCTGGGTCGGTGTGGGGACTCCTTAATCGTGTCGCGCGCGTTACTCGAACGCAGCCAGGTGTTGGTCAGATTAATGGATAAGCCATTGTGAATTTAATTATTACGCGAGCATTCTGTCGCTGCGACACGAAAATTAATCGATCTACCTGACACTTTGAATACGCGCCTTGCTCGGCTGTTTCGTTTCTTGCTGATAAATTTAGGATTTTTTATTTTGTGCCAACGCGACGACGACAAAGGACGAACGGATTTCTTCGGCTGATACTCGACGCCGGAAACGATCGTTTCAGGGCGGACACGCAATTCCGACGCGACAGGAGTGGCCTAGATACGGCGCACGTGCTTCTAGTTCGAGGCTCCCTGAGGTCTCTACCTCTGGTTATCTCCCTCCCTGGTCTCGTAAAGGCTTCGAGGCTTCGGAGCCAAAAGGCGTTGCTCGTGCTGGAATTGTCTTTGGCTAGTTTTATACTTTTGTTACAATTATTTGTGAAAGCCGGAGGGTCGCGGCTCCGCGACGTTAAGCCTATTAAAGGCGGCTCCAAGTTCTTCGCTGCTGACGTCACCGTCATGAGAATTCACAGGACAGGCTGTCACGTCTGTGCATCTTTCAGAGTGTGGACGGTCGAACGATTCGATCACGACCTCAGACCCGGAACATAGTTACGAAGTTTATTGATCACCTCGGGCTGGTCTCCCGGCATTTTTGGGAATTGTTTTTCTTGGTCTCTTATTTTGATAAATTATCGATTTTCGGAAATTCCACTTTAGGCTCGATGCGCGTAAACAAATTCTACGTCGATTCGTTCTGATCGGTGAAAGTAAAGATACGTGTCGATAGCGACAATCGATCTTACCGATCCAATTCAATAGGAATTTCGGTGCTGTCAAATAAATCGATTCAGATCGCTGATTTTGTAAAAATTATTTATTTCGTCAAATATTTCCTCGCGACTCCTTCCGATCCCGATTACGTGTAATTTACGCCGATTTCGTACCGATCGACTCTACACTTCGCAATTCCAATCGATCCTTGAGGTTCCTTCGTCGCGAGAAGGTGGCGAAGGATGGCGTCCTTGATTTCGAGTATCTCGATCGCAGTCTGCATCGCAATTCCACGGTGCGTCGATCATCGACGAGCCTTCGTTTCGTTATAAAATTTTAAAGCGACTCACGTGTCCCGTAAAAGTCAAGACCCATCGCGCGTCAATTGCATCCATCTTGAGAACTTTTCGTCAAAGGAACGTGCGACAGTCTATTATTTTCCCTTTAATTTTCTCGACTATGCCTGCACGGTGTTATACATATGTCGGTGTGAGGTAACCTTAACGATACATTGTTCATACTCAATACGCCGACAAGCTCGACACTGTTCGAGCCCGTCGTAGCCTCAAGCTACTCGAACCCGAAGATACCGTTTCTTATAGCCTCAACGTATCTGACCTATTAATGCCGAAGAAACTACACGTACATACGTAAGGAGGCGGTCCCGTTCCCTTTGATACAGGTGTGGAATATGCACGATGTAGAGGCGAGATGTAGACACGGAAAGGAAGAGCAAACTGACAGGAGGACCCGAGCGCAGGAGTTGCAATGCAGAGAGAGAGAGAGAGACGAAACACTTTCTCGCAAGTCAGAATCAAGAGTAATAATCGTTAAGTCGGAAGAGTCCGCCGGGCTACTCATTACGTTCGAAGTGCTGATGGGCCCCTCGGCTTTCTACCTGCGATCAAGAAAATTACACGTTTACCTTACGTCACGATATACGAATATAATCGTATTTACTCCTGGTCGAGCATTTCGAGCTAATTTCCCCTTTAAATTGTCAACCCTCCCGCTCGCTTCTGGGCTCCGACAGATCCTTTGACCGCTGCCAGAAACCGCCGCCGCCTCTTTGCCTGCATACCCGGCGCAGCCGCAAACGTTAGCACCGGCATCGGCATCGTCATCGGCCGATCACTTTGAATTATTCATTGGCTTCGGATTTCTCGACTCCGCGTACGTTCGCGATATATTTCATTGATCGACGCGAACCGAGACACGTGGCGCAATGGCGCAACGACGCCGTTCACCGTTCGTCCGACACCTTCGAAATCATCATTTTTGTTATCCGTTGCCAATGGCAACCGCGATTCCTCGATGCATTCGCATGCGCGTCCGGACGTTCAGCGACGTCCTGGTTCGTTCGAGGTTATCACGTGCCGTTCAGAGATTTATACGGTCTGCCTGCAGCGCAGCCAAGGAGCTCCGGTCGGTATACCGTGTGGGTATATAAATAATTTCTTTTTTTTTTTTTTTTTTTCTTCGAGACTCCCATCTTCCTGTCTCTTACCACGAAAGATTTTTACTCCTCGCGAGTGACTCCAGTCACTTTCTTCGCGCAACGTTACTTCGTAGGAGGAATTATTCCTACTTGGGAAATACCACACCGCGCGTCTACCGACTATTAGTGGGATTTGTATAATTGTCTAGTAGGGAGCTGCTGAAGAGGGAGGGAGGGAGGGAGGGGGGGGGGATCCTCCATCAAACGACCATAGACAACGTCAGGGTAAAGTAACGCCGTGTAATTAGGATCGCTGTTAGTTTTTTTTTTTTGTTTAGAACCTTTCACCCGCTCCTTAATCCCAACGATCTCTGTACAAGCAGGCTAATTAATTAAGGCGATTTCTAATTAATACCTTACGATACGCTCGGTGTATCGCTCGTTGAGCCTGGCGTATCGCTTGCATAACCCCGTTGCACTTATAGATGCAGTTTCATTGAGATCTCCAAGTTTTTCGATATCGAGAACGAGGTGTATAGATATATCTATATATTGCCATGACGTCTCAACAGCGTCCCCGGTTGCGAACGCTGCCCTAGTTTCCATGGAATTTCATTTTGCTCGTATGGCGTATCTTTTGCTATTTTCCTTTTCTTTTTCTCTTCGAAAATTCTTCCTATCTCAATTCTTGTATTTTTGTCTCCCCCTCCGGTCACGCGATCACGTGTCGACGCGCAATTGCGTTCTAAGCTCTGCACGGGACTCGGCTGCAGTTTGCCAGTTTCCTCGAATGGACGCCCACGCCGAGCGTGCAGTAACGTTCCGCGAGGAGTCTAGGTAGTCGCGTGAAAGTAACACCGTATCAAATCGCAGGCGTGGTTAAAGACTCGTGTCGCTTGTGAAATGATAATTGATCACTGCAGCCGCGCACTCCGGCTAAGTAGTCGTACACGACTTCTGTCAACCGCGAAGTTGCCTCTAATCGCTCCGGCAGAGGCCCGAGAGTCTCGGTCGCGGCTCCGCGCAGCTTTTCCCGGCGCTGCGAGCTTCGACGATGGAACTTTGAAACTCGGCTGACTTCGGTTCGTCTCTTTTTCTCAAACTTTACCATCCGTGTCTATTTACAGGCGAATCCTTCCTAATTCGGATAATCGCAAGGTTCGTATCGCGTTTTGTAATCGATTTCAAATTAGCCTGATTGCACGCGGGCTCATCCTGAACCTCCCTTGTATGTACATGTACAGGGGATTCCCCGCTTGGACGGTCCTATTCTCCTGTTCCCACGTTCTCTATGCACGATACATGCAGACATTATATAAATAGGGGTGCGCGCTTATTTCGCGAAACGTCACGCTCCTTATGCTATCCTGAACCATCCTGCTGTTCCTTGTTTAACCTTTTCCCCTCTTGTCACGATCCTCCAATCGCTTCAATGGGATCTTACACCTATGAATTAATTAATGCAACGGGCAATGATAACGTTGACTTGCTTATATATACATATGTATATACACGTTTAACGATACGGTCCAGATCCCTCGTGCATATTCTGAATATTCTACTCTCCTGCTACCCAGCATCCCGCACTCTCTGTATAAATGATGGAACGCAATGTCGCTACGATCTTATACATAGAAACGTACCATTAGGCTCCGTTCCAACGAGCAAAAATCCATACGTGACGTCGCTGTCATCCTCCTCGTCATTTTCCTATTACAGGAGGCCCATTTCCTGCGTTCAATCAGGGACCTAGGAAGGGTCGGACAATTACATCCTGTTCCTTCGTTTCTAAAGTAACCACAGTCTCTCGAACCGACTTGCATCTCGTGACGGCGCGCGCGACAATTTCACACGCAACGAACGACATGGCGGAAAAGCAGGCTCCGATTTTCCTAGTTATTTTCTGTACGCGACGCACGGCGAACGACAGGACGGATCTTTAACCAAAGGTGGGATTAAATCATTGGAAGTTTGCCGATCTGTCTGTACGTAGTGGAGAGGCGAGGGGGAGGGGGTTAGGAGGGGAGGGGGGGGGGGGGTTAAAAAATTTTTTTTTTCTTCCTGTCAATTAACAAAGTGCCTATCCACTCCTCTCCACTCCTTCCAGAACATGTCCAGCTGGGAATTATCGCGGATTATCGGCGCGCTCAGCTGCAGCGAATAAAAGGATCGAAAGTCTATCGGCAGGCTTTAACTTTCGTCAAAGTGGGTCTTCGTGTAGCCGACGGCGATACTTGGTCACACGTGCACGAAGTCTGAAGGTGAATACACAGTGCATCCATACGTCCTCGTATGCGCTCGGGAACTAAGTGGTCGACGTTGGACGTCGCTCCGATCGGGCATCACCTGTGGACGCGCTCTTGCTCTGGCTTCGAGTGCAGTCGCTGTAATTCGACGCATCTCCGCGATCTGACGGGGCTCGGGCACTCGGCGACGTCGGCGTCGGCGTCGTTATAGCCGCGACGTCCTATCGAGCGCTAATCGCGCGATTCAGCTGATCGAGACTTGCAAGCTCGACTTATGCAAATTGAATTTGGCCGAGGAGAGGACACACACGTAGCGTGTGTAACTTTGACGTGTCGTCTGTCTCTCTCGCTCTCTCTCTCTCCCCCCTCTTTTATCTCCTCCTCTCCCCACCGACGTTCACCCGAGAACGTGGCTGGAGCCTTGAGCCGCTTCGCGCTCCTCGCTTCCATGTTTCGCGATTGGCCCTCTTTATTAATTTTTTTTTTTTAATTTCACTCTTATTTTATCTCGCGTATCAAGGACCCCAGGATCAAGGACAGGTTCGCTATAAGAGATTTCGGCGTGTGTTGACTCGACTAGACAAAAGTCTATTGGTTCGACTCGGTGTACGAATGTTATTTTAATGCTGATCAGCTGATTGGAATTTTTTGTATAATTCAGGAGGAGATCGGAGAGATCATCGAGTCCGTTCCATCGGATGTTCTTGAGATCGTCGAGGAGCCGAGACTTGCCGAAAACTCGATAAGCAAGCTGGGAGAATCGGTAGGCGATCGAACTCGGTCTCTGCCGAGTAAAAGGAATATCCAGAAGAGAGAGAATTCCAGAGCTTACAGGACGATCGGCAGGGACGATTACGGCGATTGGTCCGAGAACATCCTGGCTGAGTTTAACACGATAATCGCTAAGGAAATAAACGACTTGAGCAACGATAAGGTCGATCGGTCTGTAAGAGGTTCCTCGAAGGAACAGCGCAAAATCGAGTACAGGGAGTTGCTCAACGAATTCGGTATTTTCGATAGCGAAAGTTCCGAGGAGAGTTGCTACGAGCAGGTGCCGACGGTCGATCGTTCCGTCGCTTCCGGCAGACGTCATCGCGGGGACGTCGTGGGCAAGACCAGGCTGTCCAAAGGCATCAACGAGAATGGGGAAATCGACGGTGGGACCAGCCGCATGTTGAATTCCGACTACGACGAACCGCGGGATCGAATAACGGAGGAGACGACTGACGGGAAGAGCGCGAGGAGTTTGCCTAAAAAATTGACGGGTCCCGCCTCGTCCTATCGGCACCAAGAGATTTGCAGTTCGGATTACGACGAGCCAAGTGGTTGCGTCACCTTCGCCAGCAAATACTCCACCGTAAATTGTTCTAGTCTTACGTTGGACTCGATCGGTCCAAGAGTGTCCCAGCATCCTTCCGAGTGCTACGTCGTTGAGCAGGAACCAAAGAGTACCTTAGAGTTTAGGGAGGTCGAGTCCAGACCACATGAGAGCGACCGCGGCAGGGTCCTGGGGCCGGATGATCGTGGCAGAGCTTCTTCTCGGCTGCCCTCGGCAAAGTCAAAGTCTAAGCTGCCGCCGAGATATCTGGACGCTCAGCGAAAGACGAGCCTGCCGGTAAACTTAATGAGCCAAAAACGTAGGAAGCCCGGCCACGCGAACCCTCAAAGGGTCAAGCTGCCCGAGAATGATTCGATGGAGCCGGACTACGACGACGTCTTCGCAAGCAACGACCACGAGACGATCATCAGGTCCAAGTCGCTCGAGAGCAACGTGCCGAAATCGGCTCCGGTCACGCCTACCGATGAGAAGAAGCCGCCGTTCTCGAAATTCCTACGGAAGAGACACACCCCGGTCTTCCACGAGAGCTCGGACGATGCTGTGCTGGTCAGAGTCTCCTCGCTTCCGGATCAGGACCTGTTGCATCTGTCGAACGAAAGATTCGAGAGCCGAAAGAGTCTCGACTCGTCGTCCAAGAACGCTGGGATGAAGAAGCGCGCCGTTTCGCCGTTGACGCTTCGCTCTGACGTCAGCGCCAAGAGACTCTCGGAATCGGACAAGGACGTCCGGGAGATCAGTCCTGTGAATCTCAAGCGATTCGCGTTGCTCTCGAAGAGCAAGGGCAACGACGTCGCCGTCAATTGCGATCTGCCACAGTCGGAGAGGAACGTCTCTGTCGAGAGTGTGGAGAGCGGGAGATCCGGGAAGATGCTGGGTACTGAGGAGATCGTGAGGATCGAGGAGCAAAGCGCGAGATCTGGTTCGGTGAGTTTACAGAAGATTATTCGAAGTCGCCTGAACCGACGATGATGATCATCTTAAATTTCATTGGAGTTACATAACGGTGGTTAACGATCGATTGATTTATTACTTTTTTCAGCTTCCAATTTCGTTGCAGTCGCTGCTGTCGCGTCTTCGAAACGGTTCGGGATCCTGCTGTCCCAACGGTCCACCAATAGAGAATCTGGCCTGCTCCGACATGGCGACGCAAACCTCGCCGGCTATTTCGAGGAGTTCCAGTTTCACTTGGGTCAGCGATTGCGAGTCTCCCAGGGGTAAAGAGAAATGCTTTTATTTTCTCCATAAATTTCTTTTACCCTGTATTTTTTCTTTTCTTTACCTACAATCACTCGCACTTATTTCTTGCAGCCGAATCGAACCTGGATTCCCGATCCCTTCACGATGAAAGCACTTTGGACCCAGGATCCCCACAGGACACCGTGGACGACGATAACAGATCCTCGTCCTCGTCCCAGGATCTTCTGCAGAGCATGGACGAAATTTCGTCGGGCAGTCTGTCGCCGGACACAACCGACAGAGCGTCTCCACTGGAGAGTGGAATTGGTACAGCTAGTCCGCCAAGAAGCACCGATCGCAGATCGGCCAAACGTGAGTCAGTTTCTTCCATTCCGAATGGACCAGCCTCGATCGCCTCATCTCATTCGGTTTTTCGTTGGTCCATAAGCAGCGTCAGGAACCGCCAAGTGTCATCGGCAGGAAACGTGGGAGAGGATTCGACGCAGACCCTCAAAATTGAATTCCCGCTCGGACAAAACGTGCCAGGACGTCTGGATCCGTAGGGAGAGCGTTCACACCCAAACGCGAGAGAACGAGGACCTTTACTCTCAGGATGCTGTGGACAGCAGCAGTGGACTCGATGATTCCTTGCCAAGGATCAAACCATCCAGACCGACGAACTTGCCTCTAGGTAAAATATGAAAAAAGAAAAAAAAAAAATTAGTCTCAACAATTTTCTCTAAAAAAAAAAAAATTCTAATTTCTCTTACTTATCTCCCAGGCCTCTCGGCTACTGCCAGCAGTTCTCTCAGTTCCGGCGAATTACTGCAAACTCCACCACGGGCACCATCGTCGCCGTCTGCTGCTAGTCTACAGCTCAAGCCGGAACCTCTGCCTGTTGAACTGAGCAGCAAGAGCAGCAGCGCGCCGCTTTTAGAAAACAACAAGGCCGGGAGGATCACACTTGAAAGTGCAACGGTGAGTCGATACGAGTCGACTGTGTTATTCTGACTTTTCTGAAAATCTCTCTCTCTCCCTCTCTCTCTCCCTCTCTCTCTCTCTCCCCCCTCTCTCTCTGCTTCTGTCCTTCTCGTTCCACGGCTGCAATCGTTCACGTTACCGATTCGCCAGAACACAAGTTAAACCTGATCGCTGAGTTCTAGACACCCGATGTCCATTAATCATAGAGGAGCAAAGCGTGTATGGCATTCGGTATCGAGATTACCCCGTGTAGATACCCTTCGACCACGAGTACGCTCATTCGTCCTTCGTTGATCCATACGATCCGTGGTTATGGGACCCATTAGTCACTGCCCACATGAATCGTGTACGACATTGACCATTGCAAATGCAGGTATTTGTATTTTCACCGAGGACTACTTCTTCGAGTAGATTATAATTATTATTTTTACTTTATACCGTCCATTAGCTCCGAGTAAAATTACCACGTGATTCGGCTCCTCGTTAACAGGTAATCCCGTTGATACGAGGAGGGAGCGCAAGGAAGGATTGTACGAATTTTTCAAAATATATTCGACCCATGGGAACCATGAATTTCGAGAAGGACGAAAATTTCTTAATCAGGACACAACGTTATTTGTACAATATTATTTCCTTGTATTCCCAGGCGCCTCGTAAATTCTTGTTTGCCAATAAGATTTTCCAAATGAAGCTTCCCGGCGCCTCGTTTATTATCGTTACTCCGATCTCGACGAAACCGTCCAAAAGTCTTTAACGAGATACGAAGGAGTTCGATCTTTTTTTTTTTCTTTTCTCACTTGCTTCCAAATTCGTCCGCGCTTATTTTTACGCCCGCGTAATTTCACGATAGTCGGCATTACGGCTAGCGTTAATTTTCACTGGATATACATAGACGTATTCAAGGTTAGACTCGGCCGCTTTGATGCTAAAAGCTCCCTCTGTCCGAATGCACGGGCTGCCATTCAAATATTTTCTTTCGCTATAAAGAGCGACGGCGTCGAAACGATCGAGGCCTTTTATCTAATGCTAAACCGTGGCTCGTTAACGTGATATTTTGAATTTTCCCAAGGTACCTAACGAATTCTCGCGATAACATCGGCAATTCCGTTACCCAGGAATCCCTGGGAACGCCGATAAACGATATTTCGATTTTTCATCGAGTAATGAGCGAGCATGAAAAATCTTCGTGACTTGCCGTTAAATTTACGTACAGGATATACATATATATATATATATTTTTTTCTTCTACTTTGACGATTTCCGAGTAAGAAAAAAAGGGCCTATTTTTTTTTTAACGAACTTTCCGATAACGAGAATCCTCTATGTAAAATAGCCTGTCCGTACAGAAGCTCCATCGCTCTGGCATGCACGACCGAGTCTTTGCAAGGGAATCCCGTGTACACAGGCGAACACGTTGGCTGCACGCGTGTGTTCGTCAATGATCAAAGCTAATGGACCAGTGAGCCGTGTTACGTATTAATCGGATGGCATCCTTCGACCCTCGAATAACCAACCCGTATTTAAAGCACAGGTGGGAAAGGATCAGCTTAGATGTATCGAACGAACGAACGAACGAACGAACCGATCAGGAAGGCCAAAGTCTGCCTACTGGATATAGTATAAACATTAGAGCCTCTAAACAGGCTTATGACGTTGGTGCAGCCTACTGAAAGTTTCGAGAGACTCTTTCGCAGAATCCCACAGGATCGCCCGTTGACTTGAAAATCCGAATCTTCTTGAAAAAAAAAAGGAGTTTAAGGCCGAATCGCATCGCTCAAGTTCGTGTTTGTCGTTCGCGCGATATTTCTACAGATCGCTTCGTATAAATCCGTCATCTCGAAGCCGCACTTAGCTAATCGTTAAAAATAACATTAAAAGAATGCGAGAGTCATTTATCAAGCGCTTCCCCCCTCCTATTGGATTACGAGTCTTCTGGTATCGTCGTCGGGACGCCTGAAATCATCGACGCTGCTCCGTACTCCAATACACGTATAAAGAGACGCCGGCAAATCCCACCGCGTAGCTGTACGTGTTTACGGAATCTCGTAGTGTCGTTTCTAAGAGACTAACGAAATTGATTCCCATCCGCTATTCTAATAATATCAATTTGATTTATCTCTCTGTTCGCCCCTTTTCGCGATCCTCGCTCTCTCCCTTTGCTCCTCTCGTATATATGTATAAATAATATAAATCATATAAATATATATATATATATATTTCTACTCTAGCAATATCAACAGGCCGAATCTGCGCGTCCTGAAGTCTCCTTGAGATTCTCGATTGCTTTAGTGTTTTTTTTTAAAAAAAAAAGAAATTTTGCAAAATTTACGCAGTCTTAAAAGAGCGCCTCCCTTACCCACGATATAAATGCCAAAATTTCAGGAGCGTCAGGCTCACTTTTTCTGGCGATTCTAAAGAGCCGCACATGCAGACCATTATCGAGGTAGAGTACGTCGCGAGACGTCGGGACGCTTCATTGACCTGTAACTTTTATTTCTTCGTAAGTTCGAAATACCTCAAATGGCATCCACCGAAATATACTTAGCAATAAAAAAAAAAAAAATTCACAAAAAAGTGCTTCTGACTTTTTTTTTTCGAAAAAAAAATTCTCAAGACGACTCGAACTCGAAGAATCTTTTGAATATCGTCAAGTCGCAGACTTTTTCATTAATATTTTATTTCGCATCCTTCACGTAGCCTGGACCATGTCTCAGAGACACCATATGTATATCGCCAAGGCTCCCTTTGTATTCACAAGGGAGCCACGTATTGAGTTCTGTTATAAAAATTTCTTTTATTTTTTCTTTTTCAGATCCTCCAGCAGCCGAGATCACAATCGGAACGACAGCTATCAGGTAAGTTCGCGAGAACAAGTAGCTCATTTATTATTGCGTACCAAGAAGGCATCTCGAGCAAGTAGTAAAAGAAATGCGGTGGCAGCCAGTTTAACGGTCAAATGTATTCCGGCGTGGTAGTTGCGTAGGCGAGACTTGTCGACAAGGCTTTACGATCCTTCGACAAGCAGCACGCGTGACAGCAGCTTCGTGCCTTCCGGATAGTTTCTTCCGTAATGCGTGACGACTGAAGAGTAACTATCGGCCACTTACTTCTAATCAATCTAATCACTGCCACTAGTCAGACTGTTTACAAGTCTGGCATTAACTCCCATCCCCTTTCCCCCGTTGCCCAGCAATTTAACGCACGAAACAACCTCGGTGTGGTTTCGAGAGACCGAACTGAAGTTGGCAACGAGTGACGTATAAAGTCAGCTTTTCGATGGGAAATTTAACTCGAGTGAAACCGTCTCGGAAAGATATGACTCGAACGGGACGCCCTGCAGCTGGACCGAGAAAATACGTCTGATTAAAAATTTTCATTCAGAGAATTTAATGGCGACTTAAATTTCTCATCTCCAGTTTAGATTGCAGTTGATCCATCTTTATTTCCGCTTTGGGATTTAGTGGCGAAGTGCTTGTTTTTTTTTTTTAAGACTCTCGATTAAACTGGTACGGAAAAAAAAGAAGACATTTTTCCAAAAAAAAAAAAAAAAAAAAACTTTTCGATACCATTCGTGGCGATCGAATTGAATTGATTAGAGGCAAAGTCGAACGGGATTAAATATCTTCTGTTCCTTATCAAAGTGTAAAACTCGATTTATTTAGCCACGCCTTACGACGGCTGAACGAAAGAAAAATTTTTTCTTTAAACGTACTTTAATTTGATTTTGGTTTTCTTTTTTTTTTTAATCTTTTTCTCACAAATATGCCAAATCCGTGGATTTCTTCTAGACTCCGTACATTCGTTGTGTAATCGAAATGCTTTCAAATGAAAATTTAATCATTTATTTCAAGGGTGACCGGTTTTTAATTGACAGTTTAATTAAGGCGGCTACCTTAGTATCCGCGAGCCCATGTCCTGAAGGTGATCGGAACGTGCATTGCGTCTCGTTCGAGATTACGCGATGTTAATTGAAACTCTCAGGATGAATATTATTGCCCTTTAAAATTCGCGAGGAAAAATATACACACATGTATGCATATAGCGTGTGGTTTATACATACATTAGCAGGCACGATTTGTTTCGCACAGATTATGCGATACTTCTGTCCTGTAAATGAAGCGACTGTTTCCAGTCTTACTTAAAACTTGGCAAAGTCGCAAAATTTCACGTGGCACAAAATTCGCATATTCGTTTCGCGACAGATGGCGGCACATCTGTTTTCGATAATCGTTTGAAAATTATGCGAAAAAAGTTTTCATTTCTTCGCGGCTCGTTAACTTTTCTTAACATTGAATTTCAACTAACGCCTCCTCCTCCCCCGCCCCCTCCCCACCATACCCCTCCGCCCCTCACCCAAATCTACAGAAGAAACTTGCGTGACGTCCTCCACTCCTTTTTACACGTACTTTTACGTATTATAAATAGAGAACGTATATTGGGATCATTTGGTACAGCGCAGATTTGACGCAGCCTCCCTCCTTCTTCTTAAAATCCTGGACCTCAGATTGCTGGAACCCCAAGCATGACGCTCTCGTTGTTCGATCGGGAGATTATTCGAAATTACCCGTGTGGAATGTTATAGCGCAATTCCAAATGAAAAATCGCGAGTCTTTAAGAAATAAGAAATTAAATCGAATGTCGTTAATGAAAATGAAAAAATATCGAACCGAGCTTGCAAGCTGTTGCGTATAAAAATGAATTAACGTGGAAAAAAAAAATATTGTCGCCTGTATTTTTATTTGTAGTTGCGATTATTAAAAATTAATCGATATAAAATATCAATAGCATATCGAAAGTCTTTTGGCGCCGACGAATCGTTCCTACGTATAGTCATCTCCTCGTAGAAAATTCTCCTAGAGCCGAAGCCAGTGGTACGAAGCAATGGCCATCCTGGCACAAGGATAATTTTACGCTGATGATCGAAGCATAAAATTATTCCTTCGTGATGGATACCGCGAGTCCCCGTGCTGTGCCGATGGAAGATTGCGGGATTTAATTAATCTTTACGACACGGCGTTAAAACGTCCCACGGATCGTGAAAATTACGACGTGAGATCCTGTGCGGGAAGAAGGAGATTTTCTTACCTCCTTCGTGGTTAAAACACGTCGATTCGACTTGTTGCACCGAGATTGATTTTTATCCAGTGGAATTTCACATTGCTCGCAACTTCGAAAAGTCCCGCTGGGAAAGTCTTTGTTCTCACTGCTACCTTCCTGTTCCACAGCTGAGAAAGTGAGGCTCCCGTCGAAAGAAAGCATTTTACATTCCGGTGGCCCCGCACGCTGCTGGCGCCAGTGGACCTGACTTGTCGAGCGTCTGAATCAAAAAAGTGAAAATTTTTTTAATTTTCGTCTCCATCGGACACTTTGACATTTTGGAAATTTCAATGAAAAATTTTCAGAATTTATCACACCGCTGGGATAAAAGTACTCCTTAACGCTGTCGCACCTCATAAATCAGCAAGGAATTGTCAAAGCGGTGGGTCTCGATAGCAGCAGGTGTTGCTTGTGCGGTAAGACGCCTTAAAAAAAAAAAGAGCGTCGGGACGCTTGCGCTCCCTCGCACGAGCCACGCTGTGTATCCATAGAAGCCAGTCGTCGCTATCACGAGCTCGAGGCAGCAACTCGCGCAGTACAGAGTCAGCATCCACGCGACTCGAGTCTCGCAGTTGTGGACTCCCCTTGTCGATCCTAAACCCAAAGTGCGGTTTCAGAGGTGGAATTGCTGGTACCGTGAATGTGGATTTAGAAAAATTCGCACGTGGCGGGGGTGAGGAGGGGGGGGGGGGCAAGTGTTACTCGAATGGGGGGGGGAGGGTGAATTGAAAACGTGAAAAACTTAAGGCTGATCGACATTGCAGTAAAGCGATACAGAGTCGATGGGTCTTGGGCGAAGTTACAGTGCGATTGATAAATGTTATATGTATCTTTATCCGATTATTGAAATTCCAATGGATCGCCTATTGGAGAATCGTCAAGGTTTCCTATCCAAGCTCGTATGCAGTGATTACGTTACGTTACGGTTTATGGTGGCAAGGTTTGTTTATCGCGCGGGTCTCTCAATGACATGTGGTGCAGGGTCTTCGTTATCGAGGGAAATAGAAACTCATGGTCGATCCTCCTGTCGATTATAGATCGCCTTGGCGGACGGTGACACTGGTGACGGTTCGCTTGGCACAATTTCATTCCCGATCATTTATCGAGCCTGCTGACAGCTCGGCTTCCTCCTTCCTCTCGATCTGTTGCTGCTGTTTCTCTTTCTAATGATCTTCAAAGATTAATCTCGGAGTATCGAGCTAACAAAA
The DNA here is from genome assembly GCA_030142285.1 of Calameuta idolon. Lineage (NCBI taxonomy): Eukaryota > Metazoa > Arthropoda > Insecta > Hymenoptera > Cephidae > Calameuta > Calameuta idolon. The sequence goes on along the minus strand of JARQSV010000341.1, from coordinate 73,932 downwards.
AAAAAAAAAAAATTACGCGAGTAGGCATGCATACGACACGAGTACAGTTTCTTGATTAGGCGAAAAAAAAGTGCAATTTCTTTGCCTTACTTTTTTTTTTTCTCCACAAGTGCCTTCCTCTGGGTGAAAGTGGGACGAGCGAATTTTACAATAGAAACGAGAGATGCGGTCGCGAACGACGGGCACCTCCTATCCTCTCGGGAGTCTACTGAAAATTTGAGGAATAAAAAATGTGCCGTTGACTTTTTTGGTAGGTTAGAAAATTACGGGTTAATTAGTAGGGCATCTGTTGCGCGAATCGGTAAATAAATTTCTTGATGAATTTGACGTGAGAAGGTTTATGGAGAAATTAGGAATTTATCAGAGGCGATGGAATATTCTTACGCGAGGGTAAAAGAAGGGATATAAATTTTCTATAATTTAGGTATTATTGATCCCTCGTGACCCTTTCAGTTTTAATACCCTTCCCTGTTGCATCTGGTTATCAGGAAAGTTTCGACAGTTCCAGTCGCTCGCACGTGCCGCGCGCGTCTTCACCCCCCACGGCCATTTGCCGACCTAAAGGATCCTCTGTAAAAGCCTGGGATTCCAGTTTTACGTGTAAAAATGAGAGACGTCGCTTAACGAGATCTCTCGTAATTTATTAGCAGCGATAAGACTGAGGGAGAATCGAGGCCCAAAGATTGAATAACAATTGCCAGTCTTCCTACGTTATCTCAGCCCTTCCTTAGGCTTTTTCCAGCGCCAATTTTCCCAGTAAAAATAACATTTCGTCGCGTCGACCCACTGACTCAAAGTGCTTTCCAAATATAAACTTTCCACGCACTTCCTCCATCGCCGCCACTTACGCGCTGGCCGGACTCTCTGCGCTACAAAGGACAATGGAAGCGCGTGGCAAAAGTCTGGCTGAAGTCTGGCACAAGCGCGGCGACCAGAGAGGCCGAGCTGATCGTGTCGCTTTTTACTTTCTTAACGCGCGAACGCTGTCGCGGCGCATTATTTCCCGACTGCCGGTTCCGACAAGGCCGAATAAAACAATAATCAATTTGTCATCTTTTTTCCTTTGTACACGGGCTCTCTGCATGCCTACAATCTTTTTTTTGCAGTGGCCCTTTTTTTTCCTTACTCCCCTCGCCCCACCGACTTGGGTCCCGAACCGCGTCCGACCCGCGTGTCGTTCCCCGTACCTTATTTATCGTTATGAATTCAAATAGCGTAGCGACCCTCTTATAGGGTCGTTGCTTGAAATTTTTCGCCTACAAAAGACCCCAATCAGGCAAATTCGACGTTTATACGTCATTTTATTTGATTTTTTAGAAATTTTTTTCTAGCTCACCTGATTGGCACGCAGACCCATTTAGAATTACGGTGATCCTATGGCGTCGCGACGGGATCTGATCTAGTCCGAATCTCGACTTGTCGTTGCTTCGACACTTCGGGAAGCGATCGGCGCCTAAAGTATTAAGGTGAAGTTAATTTTCTCGAAATTTTCATCAATTTACGAGAATTTCGTATACGACATTCGGATGGAACCGAAAAAAGCGAAAATAAAATCGAAAGGATTCAAATTAAAAACGTTGATAATTCTTATCAAGAAAGGCGCGTATCCGAAGGTCAGCGTTTATTCATTCTTAATTGAAGGTTTCACCGAATCGCCTTCTTTTACAAGCAAAACGATACGTGTCAGAAATCTTGACTCACTTTTGGCTCGGGAACGCGTGTTTAAAATATTGCGCAACAGCTGTCTTACTTGCAAGTTAAAACTCCTATTGGCAATTTTTCTCCTTCGTCGTGCAGAACGTGTTGCTCCCGTTTCTCCTACGACCTTCCGGAGCGGCAAGCAAATTCGTTTATTTGTCCTATTCGCTTCCTGCGCGCCTCTCGGTTGTATTTAAAAAAAAGTCTTGTTGGATGATTAATGCTTTTTCCCGGCCGTCACGTAGCCCGAATACAGTCAGACTCGTGTACAAGAATTGCGTGTTTCCGTACTTTGCAAC
>JARQSV010000341.1:51255-71835 GCA_030142285.1 Calameuta idolon | reverse complement strand
ATTTTTATCTTATTTAACGCCGCTTCGGTTCCCTTGATTCGATGGAAATAAGCTTTTTCAAAAATTTTCGATCTTTTTTTTACTTTTTCGTAATCAGAACTATTTACGAATAAAATTCAAAATTTCCGTTCGTTCCTCCAACGAAGTCACAGTTCGTGCCAGCAGTATCAAAATTCAATCTGCACCCGTAACCCTATCCTCGTTATCGAAATATTTCAATATAAAAATATCGATCTCCTCCAATCGATACTCGATAACGATTTTCAATTGTCCCGGAGAGACAGCGATTTTAATAAACCAAATCCTCAATGTCTCATTCGTCATAACTCGGAGATGACAAGATGCAAAGTGACATCTCTGCCGCGTCCTCTAGCAATGGCAGCCATTCTCAAGGCTCCGCGAATCGATTTGCTCTCGTCGCAAGAGATATGAATAAAATATAACGTTGAGATATCTGTAAGGCCGATCGGCAGGAATCTCATTCGGCTCCTTTAAAGTCAGCATCCACAAGGAGAAAGGCAATTTTCCCGGTATGAATTTCACTCTTAGCCATCAAAATAAATACATGTATACCTATACATAATTACGTAGTAAAATCGTGCATTGTACATACAATTAGGAGCGTACAAAGAAAATATAAAAAACTTCCAGACTCCTATCTGCAATTCCGTAATGGTTACTCGTAACCATTAGATAACCTACCGTTCCTTGTAAAAACAAGTAAACACTACAAACTGTGACTTCCGATAGACTCGACTCGCTCCCATTAGTTGGCTCGTTAGGTTGTTAGCCTGATCTCTCCGTAACAATGTGGGCTGCCCGATCGCTCCCGACACCCCGAGAAAGTCCGACGATTTGCATAAACAAATGCTCATTTTAATTCCTTTGCGTGATTGAGCCACGTTTAACGAGCGAGCGTCATGCCGATTGGCTGTTACCCTCGTGTTCTTCGTTCTTTTGCCGTTCGAATATTTGTCATTCTTCTTCGTGAAAATTCGAATCCAACCAATCCCTGGGGAATGAATTCCTCCTGTGTACGTACGAGGACGAATGGCAGCGACAGATTCCGTGCGGATGCTGCGTTCCCACGGGAAGAAATCTTCCTTCCGCGTATATCGGCTCTGCTACTGAAATCGGTAGGAACTTAAGGCGCGCGTACCGTACGGAGAGTCGTCGCAATGCAATTGGGCCATTCCGAGGCGCGGATACGTTTTCCACAGGAAATTCAATCGAGTCCGGCGTTTCCGGAAGCGCGAGGAATCGTCGCAAGAAATTGTCGCAGGATGGAATTGAATTGGACGTGAAACCGGAAATGAATAGCGAAAGTGTTCGGTCGCTACGTGAGATGCTGGATGCTGTTTTTCTAACCTCGTTAGAGGATTCTCTCGGTCTTGATCTTAATCGGATAACTTACGCGATAGAAATGTAGGATTTTCACTTGTCTCCTGGAAGCTGTAAGAAATTTTTGCAATAAATCATCCTCGCATCTCCGCTCGTCCAGGAAGTGCAAATTAACCAAAATTTCGGATTTAATTACGCGGGATTGTGGATTCGCGAAATTTTTGCAAACTTTTATATACGAGGAAATTTTTGGCCAGACTGTTTGGCGCTGGAACGACTTCCTGGTAATCGTTTGGAAGATCCTGTGGGTTTACCTGTTCCCATGCTTTTGGATTTCCCAGTTCATCTCCCGTTTACACGTTCCTCTTTATTACCATAGGCAGATGCGAGCAGCAGATGCACGTGAAAGGCGATTGGTTAAATCTGCACGGTGTTAAAATCTTATCGGACTTCGACTAAGCGACCGGCCTGAAGCTACTAGGAACTGGGTCAAGGGTCAGGTGGGATGGACCACATCCATCACGTGTGAATTAATATTCGTAGCGAAAGAAATTTATCAAGGATATTACGAAGTCCTTTGCCCGAGTACAGTGAGCTCAGAGATTTCGTTTGAAAGTAATGACGTTCTGACGTCATATCGTTAATTAGCATCGACGCTGCAAAGACTTTTGCACGATCAGCAGGACTGCCCCTTTGTCCTCCCTCGCCTTTTTGTTGTCCGTTTCCACGTCACTGCTCGACGCTCGCATCCGCCCACTGTAATTGTTTCGAAGCTCGTTAGCTGTGCCGGGACTTGTCGTGAAAGTATTTTTATCTGGGCCAACTAACAGCTGGAAAATTACCAGGGAGACAGTCAGTTGGATTTTCATGCGGCAAAGCTGTTGGCTCTCAAATGGAATTTCTGTGTTCGCCAATTGAACTTGCTTTCCGGACAAAAGACATTCGAGTGACTCCGCAGGCAGCCTTTTGCGGTCGATTCCTCTCGGTGAATTTTGTTGCACTTTCTTTTTTTTTTTTGCCTTCGTTAAGGATATCGAAACATTAAATTTCTGCTAAATTTTCTACCGGCAAGTATAAAGCAATTTCGTTTGATCGAGCCGTAAAATCCCAGAGTCTAGTCGTCTAATGGAATTTCGAAGCCGCGAACGATTTCTTTACGATAAACGGCAGTTACGCAGTCGTAATGTTTTTATCGTTGGTCCTGTAAGCGTTTTACTCTTTAGAGATCAGCTGCGCGATACCTGGGAAAGCGTTAAGCCCCAAAAATCACTTTTATGGTAAAGAGGTCAAATCAGCAGGAGACGCGAGGAAGAAAAAAAATATTCTCTCGGGAATTTATTCCGGCTTCGATTTCTTCGTCGGAAATTTAAGAGGAAAAGTCACGTTTTGGGTTATTCGGTCCACGGATATTTCTGCACGGATTCCTTCCTTGATTTAATCGCGTTAATCAATTTTTCGTCCTCTTACGATTTTACCTCTCTCTTATTCTTTGTCAAATTTTTCTTTGTCTCCCTCGTATCGGACTTTTCGCTTTTTTGACGCTACAGCGATCGTACATATCGAAGCGATCGATTATCCGTGACTCGTGTCCATCCGTTAATTAGCAAGTCGGAATAAATAATTAAATTTTTTTCTTCGACGCGCGATTAGCGAATTCCCCTTAAAATCGATGAACAATGAGACGCCTCGCGTATCGCAGAGTCGCTCGTGACGTAAATTACGTGTCAACCAGGAACGAGTGTTCCGTGTAGAGAAACAGAAATCGTCAAAGTGCTGAATCTTCGATGCCTAAGTAAAGTGCTGACTGAAAGTGTTTTTTATTTCCTGGGACAAGAGTGCCAAAAAAAAAAAAAGAAAAGAGTCCCCGAAGAAAAAATGGCGAGCGAGGAGGGTCAAACTAGCGGGTCGAACGCGGCATCTGGAATTGTCGAGGAGACCGGAAGCCAAGGTGCCAGGAGAATGTCGCACTTCAAGGAGTACAAGTTCTTTCGGAGCTTCAGCGCCAAAGTCGAGAATTGGCCAATGCGGAAGGCGGAGGCACTTTGGCGACGGATGCGCGAAAGGAAAATCGCAGGTATCGACAAACAGCAATCGCACGCAATTCTTCACCCTTTAACCTCTTACGTGCATTTTCATTGGCATCCATTGACAGCGAAAGACGGAACGTTCCAGTTTGATCCTCGTTATTTCACTGTCTTACGCGTCGCGGACGATTCTCACGCGCGTGGCTCGTTCGCCTCCCAATCGTAAAATTTTTTTATCGCAATTCCGAATTTTGCCTCGAAGTTCACTGCGATTCCATCGGCTACGTGCTCGATCGAGATCGACTTCGTCAAAATAACAGTGAACGGTCGCGCTCGACGTGAAACGGCGAATTCATTTTTATGTTTCTCAACGGACTCGCTAGACCGCAAAACCAACGTCTGGCAAGAAGGTCGAGGTGAGATATTTCATGAAACGAGAAATCAGGCTCGCTCGTTTCGGAAAGTCACGATGAAAATTTACCATTTCGATCTCAGGCTTGTCTCTTTGATTTTTCATGGGATTCTGCTTGCTTTAAAGATATTCAGACTTTTGTGCCCTTTGGCAACGCGGATGACGCCCGGTAGGACCCTCGATTTTCGGATACACGAAACCCGAACGCGTCCGACGGAAACGACGGAGATACACGAAACGCGAAGCCTACCTTGTTTTTACCATAAATTTATTATTCGAAACCTCCGAATTTCCACTGAACGTGGCTACCTGAGGAAAACATTCTTCGAGCGTATTTTCTATTTTCATCGCTAATCACCGATTAGTTTATACCTGGATCCGCACCTAGTCGTTTTCCTACATAGCGAATATCGTGCTAAGCGAGGGTTAAAATCATTCCGGCAATTATACTGACACGCGAGCACAGTACGACGCTGCCTACTACCGCCTACCTACCCACTTCCATCGGCACGTAATCCTATCCTGTCCTATCCTTACAATATTGATCGCACTTGGAAACGAGACTTTAAATGGCTAAACGCGTTATTCATGAGAACCGCCCGCATCGCACCGACTGTGTATTTTAGATTAACCTCGTTGTATAAATATTAACAATTTTCTTATGTTTTGGAAATACGCAGCATTGTGAAACACGCTTTACCAAACCGACAGCGAGCATTTGGCAACGGCGACCTATGACCAGGCTAATGGAAAATTCACATCCCTCGACTGACTCTGACTCATCCAGACCTTGACATCCGCTCGTCCTGTCGAGTCCCAAAGTACAGCACGCGCAACCCTTGACGGATTACGAAACCGACGACTGATTCCTTAACCCGTTAACGTTCCTCGAATATCGCGATTTCTTAATTTTTTCATTCGATGCCTGTTCTGTAATACATTTCCTCGATATCAATTGCCGCTCATCACTGTGATGACCCACTTCCGGTTTTGACCAAATTTCGTCTTGGTTCTTCCTGTATTTTTTTTACATTGAAATTCCAATATTTTTTTTTTTTTCGGAATTTTTAACTAGCTCTTCTTCCCTTGCTATCTGAAAAAATTTTGAAAAATTGACAAAGGAAAAATTCCATGTATTGAGATACGGTATCAGTCGGGCTCGATATATCGAAGATACTCGGATGCTGGATACAGGGGGTCGGGGAGGGGGTTGACATACGACTCCCTTATATAATAGAAGCTACACATCCTATTCAAAGTCCTCGACTGCGTCTGCTTCCTCCGCTTATATTCGCGTCATTTATTAATACAAGATGTCATGAAATATGCTCCCTTTAAATCAAGCCGTAAGCATTTGTCACGTCGCTGGGCGTTCGGAATCCTCAGTGTGGCGGTCGAGGCGGAACTCGTGAATGATGATTGGGTCGACGAACACGTGTTGCTGAAAAATCCTAGGACGGTTAAAATTAAATAAAAATCCAAATTTTTTTCTTAAATTTCTTTCGCCTCGTTTACCTCGTTATGCACATAATTATTGTCGTTCCAATAAGCTGCAAAATTTTACATGAAAAAATCGACGTCCGACGGATTCATGAATTTTTTTTTTTTCCTAATCGAAGGACACTAACGAATTTATTACGTCACGCAGCATTTACACGAGGATCTAGGTCAACATTGCTGACAGGAACAAACGCTCGCTTCATTTGGATATCTTTTTAGCTCTTGCACAACGTGTCCAGTTCAATTATTCCCTGACAATATTCCCCAGTTGAATAACACTGTCGTGACTGGTATCGAGTACGAGGCAGATCAAGAGAGATCCTAGCTCTTTTAAATAGCTTAATTGGAAACTATCGAGTTTAACTTTTTTTATCCTGCTACCCAAGTAAACACGCGAACTCGCACTGACCCTCTGGAATTTTCATGAAAATTCGAAGCATCGCAAGGATTTCCAGGTCCATCGTTCCCTTCGCAAAAACGACGTCCCCGCACTGTCAGGCTTCACCTGTTGCTTAAAAGCTTTGTCCCACTTCTGTTTTACCACGGGAGTAATTTTTTTTTCTTCTTTACCACCAGAGTCTTTCCTCCCTCCGTTCTCACCCTGCTGTTTCGTATCTCCCCGTTACCTCTGCATTCGTCCGTGTGTGTGTCTATAGACCTTCAGGCTGAACCGTGGCTACGCGACGTCGATTCTTCTCGAGTAACGATCGACGTCCGCGCCGAACGTCGCACAGGATCGACGCATCTGAAATACGAGAGTCGTAAACAGAATGCTCGGCGCGGCAACGGAGAATCCCAGGGCTTTCTCGTACGTTCCTTAAACCACTTGACATTGCACTTATTGAGTGGCGCGCATGTCGGCCGGGTCAATCAGTCGTAAAAGCAAAAGTCGTTGCACCCATGGCGACCGATCGAGGAGGCTAAGAAAAAGAAGAGGAGAAGAAGAAGAGATTTAAAAACGATGAAAATAAAGAATGGCTCGCGTGGAATCGTAAAGAAATGTCCTTTACGATCTCGTCCTGCAACTTCAATCTTCTTTTCTTCTTTTCCTCCTCCTCCTCCTCTTCCTCTCCTCCCCCCCACCTTAACTCGAGACCGAAAACATCAACCGAAATTCTGCCGGCTGTTTCGCGTCCCGCGACACTCATTCGCGTTGTCGTTAGAATCCTTAAAATATCCTCGAGATTTTCGGCAGCGACTCCTCGGGTCCCTTTATTACGACGGACGATAAACTCGCCCGAGTCTCGTCCTCCAATTAGCTGCGGAATCCCCATGGGGATTTCGACCCTTTCCTAGGATCGAGGTTTATTTATTTTTTTTTCGAGTTTTACGAATTTCGGCGCAGGGATCGTCGTGCTTCTCTTTAATTTTCAAGATGAGAGGATTAATGCCGTGACGTCATCGCCCGTAAGAATCAAACGCAAAATTTATATTGGCCGTAACGGCGAATGTCGTCTGACGAAAAATTGGTCGTTCTAATCTTTTTTTTTTTTTTTTTAGTAAGAATTAGCAGAAATAAGGGGGATTGGTTTTTTTTTTACGTGAAACAATGAAATTTCCCTTAAAAAAAATTGAGCCACTGTCGTTCGTGAATTTCCAAGTGCCGACTCTGAATTTTCGATTTATACGGATAAACCGGAGTAACGAGCACTCGACAGTTGTTTGAGTCCTTAAACGAAATTACGTAACTTTGAACTTTTCTGAACTTTTTTGTACGTTGACGTGCGCTGCCTTTCCTTGCTATTATGTTATCAAGTATCTGCGTAAAACAGCATCAGCATTGCCATTACCGTCGCTACGTACTCTGGGAGCGTCTGGACCAGCTAGACTGGGACCCAAGACTCCCGCCACCGCTACTCATTCCCATTAGCAACATCAGCAACATCAGCAACGTCACCTTCGACCACACCGTCTCTCGCTTTGCCCGTCTGAAATACGTTAACGATTATGTGCGTGTTATGGAAATACGTTTAGGAACGACGATTGTAAACACATCGCATCTAGCATAGTGAAGCGTATAGGAAAACACGTATGGCTGGACTCCATACACACACATATATATATAGGGTGTTTTATAGTTTATGTTTTACATTCCAAGAGACTGGCGCCGTACGTGTCTCGAGATTTACAGAATTAATAGGCCCCGTAATATGTCAGATACCTAGGCGACTTCATCGTCAGATTATACGTATGACTTTTCAGATCGATCATGCATTTTTGTAAATTCAAATCTGGAAATTTTCCTAGTCCCATAGGCACGCGCACACGGAGTACGCTGTCGTTTGATTTAATTGTTCGATATTTATGGAACTGAATTTTATGGTGGGCGACGGGGGGTTACGCACCCACCAATCGGTAAGGGGTAAATTTGATGTAAAATATTTTTTTGAAAATTTTGTATATTTCCAAAATTTTTTCTCATTATGGGGACAATGATAAAGATCCTGATCGTCCGTATGTAAATCTCGTGAATATCGTAGTATTTGCGTTGTAAGGCATAACTGTACATATGGCCGTACTAAGCTCGTGAATTTATTTGTGGAGGCTCCGAGAGCTTATAATAGATCACAATATAAACCGGGCCCCTTGGGTGCTGCATCAAAATCCCACAGTTCGCACGAGCCTTGCTGCTTGTTTGTCTTGAGAAACGTGCTTCTGGTCACCACTAAGTAGTCCTTGGATAAACTCGAACCCGACAGAATGGAACGGTTTATTTTCGACATCGTCCCAACGGACGAAAAGCGCCATAACGCTGCGTGAAAAGTGACTGAGGCTACTGTGTGGAGCGTCCCTACGGTTAGCTCAATATATATTTCCATACTCGGTGGCCTCCGAGCAATTGTGGATATTTTATGAATTTCGAGAGGAAGAAAGCGACATCTGTCGTACTTCGACTCGAAGCTTCGGGTTCTCCTCGCGGCGGTATATCTCAATTCTGTGATATATCGCGAGGAGGAAGAAGGTACAGCGTGGCTGCCCGTTGCATTGGCTCCGGGGGGTAAAAAAGCATCGTTAGGAGGAATTATGGTTTAGAAAGTTTCTACGACTGGAAGGCATATCTCTCGTTAAACTGCTCCGAGCGTCTAACAATGTGGTGAATTCACAGCTGAGAATGTCGCCGGACGTGAATACGGAAACGCGCGAGCGAAGTCTTGAACAATGGACGGAAAAGTGTATTTCGAGTCCGATTCGAGGGCAGCTGCTGCTGCTTTGGCTTTGCCGTTTTCGTGGCGAGGTTATCGCGAGTTTCAATGGGGATCAGCATTGGCATTGAACGAAATGGGAAATTTAGCTTTTTCTTAACTTAGCTTTTTCTTCCAAGGGGATGAATTCGCGTCTATCGGCAGATCTGACGAATCGTTCGTCGGTAACGACGTTAAGAGACCCAAGTACGTTTGCGATCCGCAATACCAAAATTAATCGTGGGCTGCCTCCGATTGGCTGAAAACTTTGTTCTCGTCGCGGAACGAAATGAGGGGAGGGCGAGGAGCGCTAGAGGGGAAAAGAAAGTAACAATAGGGTCGATGCTATCCGAACGGGCGAGCAATGAATAATTTTATATGTCAGAACGTCCGTTCGAATTTGCAGCCGATCCGGCCCTGTCGCACGTATAGGCGCCTTCTAATGGGCGATTCTAACGTTCGCTCGTTCGTCGGCCAATTTACCGTGGGCCATATTCGGCCCAGCCAATTTCCAAGCTCGGAATGAGTTTGGTCATGAGTCAAGGGTCAATGTTGACAGTCGCGGGAGACAATGGGGTCAGAAATTGGCAGGGTCGATAATAGGCATCGTCACGATAGACTACAGGGGTACGGGAGGTCACGCTGTACCGACGGTCAACGTACGTTCGAAAGCTACGCTGGTTCTCAAATTCTTTCATTTTTTTCTTTCTTTTTGAGTCACGCTCCTTTTTCGACCGGGCATATGCCTTACTCCCGTGTACACAGCATTCCGCCGGGAACGCAACCCAAACTACGTCCCAGCTGACTATCGACTCTTTCTCCGTTTCTCTACTCGAGCTGTCGTGACTTCGTTCGGAAGCGCTGAAAATTCTCTTTGAAATTTACGAGCGTTCCCGCCGTCCGGCAAGGAAATCCCCACTCCGTATACTTGGCTATTTCACGTTTGCGAGGGTTTACGTGGAAATGGATATTTCTTTGATTTTTCATAACCAAAAATTCACGAGAAACGCAAATTAATAACGTTTTCTACTTTATCATCGGAAAAAGTCGTAGCTACTGGTATACGAGGCAGCAGAGTCGAGAAGTAAAACACACGATTTGCACTAATTTATATAATTCCACATTTAACTTTCTCCGTGGTCTTTTTCTTTAATAATTTTTCTTTTTTTTTTTTTCTTTCTCTTCAACCCGACCCGCAATAGCAATAGTGTTTACGGCCTTTTCTGCCTCTTATGAATTCTTAGCACGTTCCCGCGTCGCCGTAAATTATAGAAAGTGCGATAACCAATGGCAACGTGAATCGTTGCCTGCGTTTAAGTTGGTCGAAAAATCCGATCGCCGGTTCACCGAGGGTACTGTGCGATATTCTAGGAAAATTAATAGTACGGCATATCGGCGACAGGTGGCGGGATCTTCGCTGTTTCGCTCATACCCTCGCGCTCCGTAAATATTTTCTTTTGACCGACGGAGACGATTCCTTACCCGGAGTCTCGATCCCTGAGGCCAATCTCGCTGGCTTCGCTCCTTTCCTCGGCCGTTTCGTTTATTCGCTTCTCCTCGTATCTGCCTCAACGAGAATTCCAGTACGCGTTAACGTGTTATTATCAGCGATTAATCTCGGCAGACGCGTCGCCGAGTGCGTGAAAGCACGGGAGGATTTATAGGCGTCGGAGATTTCGACAGTCGGCATTACGATGCGGCAAGGCTTTCGTGAAATTGCCACCGCGTGCGTGAATGCCGGCAATAACGGATCCCCGTTAAGCCATGGAATGAAGATATAATTATTTTCGTGAGAAATAACAAAGAAAAAATTAAGGACCCCACTTCGGCCTTAAGAACGGTCGTTTGACGAAGGTCAGTGGTTCTGTGTCGCCGACGAACGCAGCAGACGGAAAGATTCTTGAGCTCGAGCCTTATTGACTTAGGGATTACGGGAACGTGCAGCCAGATAGCCGCCTTTTGACTTAAAGCTGCCTGTGAGAATTGATATAGACAAATGGCTTGGGTTTGATGTATTTATTGATTATTGGGAAGTGTATATTTTTCCACGGTAAAGGCTAAACGCGCCGGTGAATGACGGATGGGCAAAGGGCAGATCAAAGAGGAAGGCGGATAGCCTCGCGGTAGGAAAAGTAAACCTTTTTACTGGATCTTGGAATAGCCGAAGGAGATCCAGGCTAAGAAAAGCGAAGGACCACAGGGACCCAGTGGGCCATCGGGGAATCAGTGAAATTCGTAATCGAGCCTTATCGTTGTTCCTTGATATTTTATACTTCGCCTTAGTAACGTACCGAGGCGACTTGTTCTCGTTTTGTTCCTTTGAAAATTGTAACGCTCACTTTCTACGCTATTATATACGCTCTCTCATGCAAATCGCCGGATTTATTATGGCGAGGGCGGGTATGCATATGAGCTCGAGTCTACTTTTCGCGACGCGATGCCTCTACGTGAAATAAAAAAAAAAAGGGGGCCTGCGCGATAATTCTCTGTCTTGAGAGACCCGCTTCCCCCTCCCTGCCGCCCTTGTCAGCCGCCATTTTCACGCCATTGTCTCTCGCGGCCACGTGACGAATTTCGAATCGCACAATCGCCCAAAGAGTTTGAACGAAAATCAGCTGGTTCCGTGTTACTCGCAAGATGCCAACGTTCGGTCCTGTCGAAGTTTGAAAATTCATCGACAGGGATTAATTTCCTCGTCGCAGTTTAACTGTCGCTTGAGGGGCTGCTCTTACGTAAACCGGTAATACACCCGGAAAATTTAACGTCGCGTTCGAGAACTTTTCAAGAGCACCAGCCTTCGCGTTCGTACGTCCCATGAAAATCTTTCCTGTACGATCAGGCAAACTAGAAGCCACTTCGCAGACAGTTTACTTGGTTTCGCGAGACTTTAACAAGTTTAACGCCCCAAGAGGGATCCTCGCGTAGTTACACCTTTTATTTTGATACTCAAACAAGGGACTCGACGAGAAGCTATACTTAACACAGTACCTTTGAATCATTTATGAACGTTACGAAGAAACTTCTGGACTCGCCATTGTAATCCCACTGCAGCAGTCGCCATATTGCTAAGCAAAGTACATATCCGTTGGTCATTAAAATATAACATAGCCGACGCTAAGAAAATTCACCCACCAGACACAACAGACATCCAGCAACTATATATTTCCGTGGCGAAACTGACGTAACGGTTAAAGGCTCAGTAGACCAGAGACGCATGAGAGGCAGAAGTATTTCCCGTGCCTGCCTGTAGGCAACACGCTTCGCTCCCGCGCGCAACCTGGCTGCGCAGTCGTTCTAGCAATAGAGCGTCACGTGACGAGTTAACTAGTTGGCGACGCATCGGGTTGCCACCTCGTGGTGCGGAAGGGAAGCAACCTTTACGTGTCGACCCTCCACTATCAGGATGACAGGAGGTCGGTTAGACATTATGAAGGCGGACGCGTAAAGGGACGTGAAGCGAAGTGTAGGACAGAGGTTATGTAGGGCACGAGAGGTACGTACGTAATCTTCGATATCTTTTATCGCTTCTTATTCTAACCTTCAAAGAAGCGACGATCCACTCCCACATTATCCTGCAATATTACGCGTCGCAAAAGCATCACTTTCTGAACGCGATCGATCCAATTGGTAGTTATTGCAGGTTATCGGACTGTGTAATTTAATCGATGCCTACCGATAAACGATAAATAATTGCTCCAATTTTCTCTAAACATTTCGGCAGGTCGTGCAGTCGCATGTACACGTATAAAAATTCACTTCTCAATTTCTCGTCGAGCTACATTGACTTTTTTTCTTTCTTTCTCACTTTCTTTCTCTCTCCTCGTCTCTGGGCACATTCGAGTCGACTTCGCCTTAAGACGTAATTACGTAGAGCGTAATCTCGCTTCGTCTGCGTCCCATTTCCTAGCTACATTAACCAGAAGCGTTTTCGTCCTCTTTACGATTACGATCGGCTTACGCCTTTCATCAGCGTTTTACTTTCGTCTCGTTACTTCATCATTTTATTGTAGGAACTTCGCTTCCTTCTCAACCCAAGCTAACAAGACGATACTCACAGGGTATAACCGGACGTTCGAAAATTCTTCCCTGGGAACTTGACGTCTTTATCCAGAAACGTCGATGGGTTAAAACAGAGACGTCTCGCGTACGTCGTGCCGAAAGGTCGGAGCCGGAAAATTCCCTAGTCGAAAGATCAGATTGGCGACCCGTTGTTTTCGCGTCTAAAAGTGACCAGTCAAATCGTTCGGTCTTTCGTCAGGACAAATTCTAAGTGCTCTTACGTGTTCTTCGGCATTAAGTACAGCAACCGGAAACTCCCAGCTGACAAGAGAAAGAAAAAATACAAATGACAACTAGCCAGATAGCGTGTCCGCCGTAAACACACTTTTTCCTTCCTTTACAAAAGTACATTAAACAAACGTACACAGCAGTAGCAAAAAAAAATTTTTTTACAACATTTTCAAAAAATCATTTCGTGATCTATATTTTTCCGTAAGTATAAACAGGTATACGTATCCCTTCCGGTAAATTGAAAAAAAAAGTTCTCTCTCTCTCAATCGATATTTCAAGTTGTTACGTCATGACAGATACAGATGCAGGTTTTACGGAGGACATAAAACCGTGATCACACAGCCGAAAGGAGTGACCGTAAAGCACCGTTCTTTACTCACGCGATTCTCCCCCCCGGCCCCCCTCTTTAGCGGCGCATCCCATTTCCATAAATTAATTACTCCAATGACATTCTCACATGACTGTTTAACCAACACACAGCTTATACCGTGTGTCTTTGAAAAAGACGACCGTCAGTTGGTACTTCCCGTAAACTTAGTAAATGCACCGCAAGGGCTTCTAAATATTTTCGGGATGCAACTTCCGGTTTAGCTCTTACGGACCATACAGCAAATCCAGAATTATCTGCTCCCGTGTCCTTTCTATTTCCGTGCAAGACTGGGTCACGTTACGATCTCTACTAAATTAGACGAACGTTGAGCCACTCTTTTATGAAAATAAAAATCCTTTTGAAATTTCTTTTTTTTTTTTTTTTTCTTCCTCGTTACGATACGTTACCTACCGACTACGTCACAAGCGTACCTACTATATCTGTATCTACAGTCGCCAAGTATCCCGGTCATTTGATATCTTGATTTTTTTTTCTCTCTGTTTCAGGTAAGAAACATTCCACTTCCCATCCTCGAGTAATTCTGCCTTAACGCAAACACTCGAACTCGGTATTAACGTGAGTAGCGCCTATTACGATCTACACTCTATTTCAGAACAATTTAGCTCCAGCCAATCACCATAAAATAGTTGGTCCAAGGGCAATATCGTACGGGGGCCCTCTGGATAATTTGCATTTTCATGGGCTAACCAGTACAGGTGCTTTTCTTAAGTCTTTGCACTTTCAAGGTAGACCGCCATTCAGGGTTCGACGTTGATTAAGAAGAAAAAAAAAAAAAAAATTCACGCGTGACTCAAATAACTATTTCGATCTTTACTCCGTCGGTGCATTCCTACCGTAAAGTTTCTCACGGAAATTCAAACTTCTTCGTAACCCATATTTTTCTGACTGGACCGGACCGCAACGATGGACTCGGAGTCGTGACGCAATAATTTCAAGCGGATGCTGGGCCTCGTGTCGATCTCGATCCGATACACGGAAAAACGTCACCCTTCTCCGTTGATCTCGCACGAATGAGAAATTAATAATTTTACTTATATCGAACTCGATCAATATTATTTCTCTTTCCATCGATCGACTCTACTTCATTTCTTCTCGGAAAGTACAGCGTCTTTTAAAATCGAGATAATTTTTTTTTTTTTCCCCCCTCTTTTTCAAACAGTCCCCACAGTACAAAGAGAGAAAAAAGTTCTCTCTTACACGAAGTCTTATCTTTATAAGACAGCGACACGGCAGAACAGACAGGACCCTGTCGCTGTACCATCCTCCGTTAAATCCTGATCTTGACCACCTTTGAACCTGAGAAGATGACCTCGCGAGTACCCGAGCACTTGAAATTTCCTAAACACAAAATCACGTGCGCTAATCGCTAATTTAGAAGTTTATCCAAAAAAATCATAAAGATAGCCTGTAGCTGCTATAGAATGTATCTGTAGGGATGCTGGGACAGTTTCATCTGGTTTTTTTTTTTTCGCTCTTCGCCCTTTTACTCACTTTGGTCCACGCCCAGTATCCGGGGTTGTCCACCTGTGCTCCCATGTGTACGTGCAATAATAATTAGCAACGTTATTAGCGAATCATGCTCGGTACACAGGTGCACCTGCGACCATGGGACTCCTCGCAGCTGCCCAGGTAATTGGGAAGTGATTACGAAACGTAAAGTATTCGCGTTAAATGACGAGAATTGGTAAACGGCGGCGCGCGCTACCGGCTACCGCCGATGACTTTTAATCTGTTAACAGGTTTTTTATGCAAATCGAAATGCAAAGGAGTCCTCAATGAATTTAGCACGATATGCTAATATCGCGCAGCACGTAATTCTCCTGTAGAGAATAACGAAGCGCACTCTTGTAATATCCTCCTTTATTCTTCGTTACTCTCGTAAATTCAGGCCCGTATAAATCGATACTTTTTGGCGGCTCAAAGAAAAATTCGAGTCGCTGGTTCGCTATGTGGGAGATTTTATGAATTTTTGACTGTACGAACATTTCGTGGATTAACTTTAATTAGTATAATGAAATATAGTAATTACGACATTCGCTAATATGCACTCGCAATTACATATATTAGTCACTGACACGATTACTCATCGTACATTACTACGTGTAGTTTACTATAAGATACATAGTGGTAGTATAGTGCAAGATACATATATGTGTATATATATATATATATATATGCTGAAAATATTTTTTTTATGCACATAAGAGATTTCACGCGATTTCACAATTTTACCTAAAAACGTATAATTTTCACGCACTCCCATTGTGTCCAGCACATAGGCGCAATGTACGCCCAGTGCGTCAGGCATTGTCCGAAACCGGACACCGGCTGAACACACCGAGACGGACAAGATTTTCAAGCACGCCTAAAGGGTGGCCGAAAAACAATAGTCGCTATTCGGCATCGCTTCCGCGTCCAACCGTCGGACATAAATTTCCCAATGGACAAAGATCCAGGTGAGAGCTACGCAGCTGCCGCGCACAGATCGGCAAAGTGAGTTTCATGCGTACCAACCCTATGCTGGGTTCTGGTTTCGGTATTGATATCGAATGAGGCACCCTGTAACAGCTGAGATCTCCGTGCTACCCTCTGGAGGCAGAGAATCCAAAGGGCCGATTTTCAGCAAACTAATATCATTATTAGTCCGTAAATTGTGAAGCGACCTTTAGGTTGCCTCGAGAAGAAAATTGCTAAATTATTCGAGATAAACGTCTGACTCTATATCGTGAGATCAGCGGTATCGGTTTCGATAGTGTGCGACCGGCTGAGTAACAGCTGCGTAAACCTTATCGACTGATAGTTCATGTATTTCTATGGCGCATGCGCACTCGGTGCGTCTGTCGCTTAGCGGATCCTTGGCTGCCATGGAAAAAGGTTGCGCACGGATAGATCAGGGATGCTGTGGATGCTGTGGAGCCGGGGCTACCGACGGGGCAAGGGAAGGGGAGATTGCTATTTACATCCTAAGGGAATATTGCGTCGTCCATCCGTTTGCAGTTTATTGCAACCATAACAATGATTTTATGGTTCGGGAACGGAGGTTGCCCCAGCACTATGTCTGCACACTCTGGTCTACTCTTTACTACTTGGTACATTGTAAACACGAAAAAAAGAAAAAAAGGCGTTCTGGCATTTTGAAAAAGATCAAAGTCCCATCCAGCTGATATTTATAGACGCAGATATTCCTCGGAGCGTCCGAGGAGGAGGAGATTTGGATCTTCAAGATTAAGTTTTTATGTCCAATTTATTATTTAAAGAGTCTCGCGCAAAACCTGTAAAGACTTTCGATTAGGGAAAGGAGTAATAAAGCGGACGACTTTAATAAGGAGCACGTATCGGGAGTGAAAGTCCGACACTTTCCTAAGTCAAAAAGAATCGTCGGCAAATAGCTCGGGCACGTGACCTTTGACCTACGTACAAAATCGTGTCGGTCGATTTCCTCTAGTGGCGCCAGGTAGTCCTTGGTATATCCGTGCCAAAAAAATTTTTTTTTTTCATTTACAACATACTAACCGTCTATATGGGTGAAGGTTATCAGCCGCGTCAAAAAGATGCTGGATCCTTTGACGGTGGTAATTTCAAAATTTTTTTTTTTTTTCTTTTGCCTTAATGCCAAATTCACGACCTCGCTCGTCAATCTTCCCTTAATATTTTTTTTCGCAATTCCTTACCGTCCAGTCTCACCTGCCGACGGTTCTTCAGTAGTTTCAACGTGCGAGTGACGTAACGTAACTCGCGATTATTTTTTACGATTTTTTTTTTTAAAGCACAAAAAAAGAAAGTCTTTCCAAAAAAGTTCGATGGCACCTCGTGTAAATAAATATCCGAACGTATCCAGGAGACGCGGCTCCTCGCAGCCTCTTCCCGTATTCACGCATCGGGCGTGCCGAAAAGGGATGCCGAAAACGGTCCATTTGATCTTTTTCTTCCCGCATCTTTTGCAGCGAAGAACTTAAAGGCATCCAAAAGACGTACGCAAGCTTGAAGAGATGCTGTGCAGCCAGTGCAGCGCAGCCCGTATGTGCCCGTATGTGCCCGTATGTGCCCGTATGTGCATACGTGCACACGTGCATATCTCAGCAGTCACTGATCCATAGGCAGAGCTCAGTTCCAAGGGATACGCAACTTGATTCTCTCCAGGCTTGGCTGCTCGTTCGCCTTCTTCGTTCTTTCCTACCTTCCTCCTCCCTTCTACGCCCTTCGCCCTTCGTCCGTCCTACGTTTGCGTATTTCGAGGCGGCGCGCTGCGTGCGCGCGGAATGCACGGAGGACACAACGCGCTTATTGTGCCTCGCGCTTATTCCATTCGCTCTCGGGGCAGCCTGCAGCAGTCAGCAGCGCAGTCTATCGCGCTTTGTAAACTCGGCCTCTGATTCCTGCAACTCGGAATTCTTCCTTTCTTTACACACACTTCGTCCTCTCAATGAATTCTCGGTAGTTTTACTTCAAATTCGTTGAAATCCGATTGGTCCAGTTTGATGACGTTTTCTAAAAAAAAAAAAAAAAAAATTTAAGATATTTTTCCTTTTTTACGTAAACGAAAAAAATCCCCCTCCCCCCCCCCGTGTGACGTCATTATCTTTTTTTTTTTATTAATATTATTGTCTCATACCGCGAAAGGGTAATATGTATTTTTGGCATTTTAGGTAAACGTTCATATTTTGGAATTGGAAACGTTTCCATGATTCGTTCTAATTGTAACGGGTGATTCGAGGAAAACAAGATTTTTTTTTTTTAGTTTTATGTGAACTTTAACAAGTTGTGACAACATTGAGACAAGGTCGTCAGTTTGCTGCCGCGCGGCGCATCGCGAATATCGGCGAGGAAGGAACGCGGGTGATGCATTTTGCAACGCGGCAAAGATCAAAGGAGTTCATAACAACGCCAGAATAAATAGGATATGCGCAGCGCGAAAAAGGAAGAAGTTCAGAAGAGATGGACACGCAGTCCATCGCGGGGAATTCCAATGCTGGGAAATTGCGCGTATACTTTCTTTATTTTCTTTTTCTTTTTTCGTTAAACAGTCCAGCATGACATTGATGACTTTTTTTTGTACGCTTACACGTTTCAACACAATGCCCCTGTATATCAAGCCGGTTTTACGCAACATCGTAAATCGACAATTTGGTCATGACTCTCTGACACGAGAAAGAGCGAACTTAAAGTCCTTGACAAAGGAAGAAAATTCCACGAGACGAAACGAGGATCCGCTTACTTTATCCCATCAAAGTCCTAATTAAATAGCGGATGAATAAAAAAAAACTCTTAATCCAAATATCCCCCTCCTCCCCACTTCGACCCTCTACACTCCTCCCCACTTCATCCCTCTACTCTCCTCCCCGCTTCGGCCCTCTACACTCCTCCCCCGGAACGACCGCTCCAAAAAACACGGCTCTGCCCCGCACCAATCATCCCTCATGCAACATTGGATGCTGCAGTTAAGAGGGCGCCAGATTTTTTTTTCCACTATCGAACGATCAGCAGCTAAATAAGCCGTCAACTCGAAAACCCATTAAACTGATTAATTTTGCTCGTCAGGATTTTCCGAATCCTGTAATCGAACGATTCCCTGCACTCGTATCAAAAGCCTCCAATGGCTCATACCGACCCTAGAAATAATATAAAAATAATAATTCCAGTCACTTAAATTTTTCATATATTCACCTCAGAGAAGATACAGTCTGTTTCAAAAATCTTATGCAGATACCTAATACACAGTCACGGTGGTAAGTCACATGTCCGAAAGGTGCGGCCTGATAATTCCCATAACAAGCAACCACCATACCAACACCATAGACAGACCCCACGTACCACATCACACACGTATGGGATCACGTGAAATCTCGTTCGATCTCACCTCCCACCGATTCCCCCTGTCAGGGTCCTTGGTTCCTGAGCAACGATTACCATAATCACGCGGATTATATGTTTAAGCTAATTGCATGTTTGTCCATGCATAAGCGAACCGCACTCGTTCTCGTGCCTCGCATTAATTTGATAGCCACACATGCGTCGTGAAAACAAAAAAAAAAAGTCCCTCGCAAAAGGAGAGGAAAAGTGTTATAATTCGCTAAAGATAAAAAATATCTCTAAAAAACGTACTCGAAAAAAAAAAAAAAAAAACAAAGGTAAAATATGAAAATTGAAGAAATTAACAAAAATACCATGCAAATAACACACTTTAGGTAATACATATGTTACAGAGTCCTACGTACCTACAGGCACCATTACCATTTACTACGGAATGCCATAACAGGTCGGAATTGCACGTGTTCGTCACGCTATGCGCTGCGAATAACATTGCCATTCGAGCAGCGGCTTTTGCCCTTAATACATGTACCTGTAATACACGTAAGACTTTTCATCCGAATAGTCTTAGTTAGCGCGTAACCCGTGTCCCATTACAACGCATGGTACCACTGTGGATGCAGCCACTCAATTCGCTCCGTGAACATAGACAGCCTCGGAGACCTAGTATTATCCCGTGTATCGCATAGCTAAGCTTACAAGACCGTTTACTAAGAGTGCAGCGAAATCCATAGGTTCCTGCTGACGATTCCTCGCGCTCTGTCGGTTCGCTCGAGAAACACTCTTGACCGTACACGTCAATACGCCAGTGGCCTCATCTGGTGGCGATTCTCGAATGCTCGGCAAACAACACTCGATCGCGATGCTTTTTCGCTTTGCTTTTACACCAACGAACATTCTTGTCCGTCTGCCGACACGGCTGAACGGATGCGTCCCGTACGTTGTGTTTGCGTATACATATATAGGTAAGACCGCAAGGAGCTTACGCATCTATTTGACTTTTTCTTTTTGCTCCAATTTCATTTTCATTTTTTTCTACTCGAAACTGCTTGCATCAAAGGTCCGATTATCCGTGTGATAATCAAAGTGCGCTTTGACACGGACGCGAGTAAACAGACGGAAATCGTATTTTACTCCTGACGAAAACCAGTTTTAAAGCCGCCTTATGTCTGTGCGGAGGGAACGTCATACGCGGAATTCCGCAGGCTTTGCAACGACGACACGCGATACCAGGGACGAAATGTGTGTCACTGGTGCCTGTGCCAGGTAACGGCATCTCCTTCCCTACTGACACGGACTACAATAAATAGTAATGCTCTGCGTGCATATGATACGCATTGTGCGCGCCCGCGACTCATGCATAAATATTAGTTACACCTACGTCGCTCGTCAATGTTGCATTAATATATCGGGAAATTATGTATCGACGGTCTCTGTGCAACTCAATTATAATTTCAATCTCTGACTTGTGGGAAATATTTTTTTAATTACAGAACCTCGATCAGGTTCATAATGGAAAGTAATAATCATTCGCGAGGAACCCTTTGACCCTGATTGATAAGATCCGTTAAGCTACCGTCTCTTCCGGTAGGTTCCGTCAGAGCTTTCGTGGAGTCGAGACTCTTTTGCACT
>JARQSV010000341.1:0-26664 GCA_030142285.1 Calameuta idolon | reverse complement strand
AATTAATATAAGAAGATCGTGATGAAAAGGGATGCTGGGAACGATTGGATGAAGAACAGTGATCTAGGATCATAGGATACATCTTTATTCGAGGAACTCGAATATTTTCTCTCTCTCTCGCACTCACAATCACCTATGAATAAGGAATGGACCGAACCAGGAGTAAAATCCTCGTGAGAATCTCCCAGGCATTAAGATGCCGATCTAAATGAAGAAATAAATAGAACTTTGGTCCAGCTCGTGAACCGCTTGATTCCTTTATCCTTTATCTGTACGTATCAATGGAAATAGGTACGTAAGAATATTCTGCGATCCTGACAATTCCCAGTCCGACCTCAAATCCATCAGCGGCTCCGACCGAGTTCTCGCGCATGCGCAGATGGGTTATTTTGTGGTACGTGAGGAAGATCACGTAGTTCAATAAGGACACAGTATCCTGGAGAAAAAAGAACGTCGCACATCCCTTCCGAAGAGATTTTACGAAAATAGAAGGTATCGAAAATTCGATCGTAACCGATGATGATTCGTAGGATAAGAAAGTGGAGAAAAAAAAATGATCCTCTACTCTTTCCATTGCAACTCGGCAAAACATGCGTCTTGATAATGTAAGCCGCATGACAGACAGGCTGGTCGAACGACCGACTGTACCATTGCCAGACCACCCAGCGCGTCTTCTTATGACTAATTCCTAATTTTGACAGCCCTTTTAAGATTGGGCAGGGATTTTCGCCAGACCCCCCCCTGAGTCTCGATTCGAAAACAAAGCATTCGGTGTTCCGAATGGTCTCCTATGACGTAGTAACGTCGTGACTGACGTCCCGACGGCCTTCAACTTGCGGCTGCGGCTCGCCTCGTAATCCTCGGTCTTGTTCGTGATACAAGAGGCCCCTTTTTTGGCCTCCGGCGCAAACGCCTACTTTTTCAGATTCGATCGAATATCACTGCCGCCCATCGAGCGCCCCACTCGTTTATATCAGTGATTCGCATACTTGACTTCCGTCCGTTTTGCGAAATCCTGATTTAATTTTTGTTCTTTCCTTAATTTAACAATCTTTCAAACAACTCGTACGGTGCTCGCGTTTGAACGTGAAAAAAATTTGAAAAGCGCGCCAAAAAATCTTAACGCTCCTGAAACAAGTTTTACGAACTTTCGAGATTCCATTATCGAATCACGCGCGAGTATGTCGCGTTGCACGTAAGAATTTTATCAGCAACGGTACAAGTATCAGATCCGTATAAGATCATATTTGCCGCGACAATATACGAGCAATAATGGACACATTGTTAAGGCGAACCACGACAAAAGGCCCATTATGACTGGTATTAACATGTCCGATGTATCAGACAGGCCTTAATAATTCACTCGCACTCCGACTCGGCGTCCGACTTGACGCGGCCTCGGTCGCCGTTTTCCCCCTCCTCTCGGTCCCTGCCAGTGCTTTTTTTAAGTCTCGAACCCAGAGAGCCTCGCGAGTGGCCCAAGGGCCATTTTTCGATACAGCAGTTTCCGTAAGCGCGTTGGGTGGAAAAACGAATCCAAGGGCGTCAGGGGATCGTGGGGGTATTCGAGATCCTGGGACAAGACGACCGGGACGCCTACACGAATCGGACAAAGACTTCGATTCAGTTTGCGCGTCGTACTCGGCGCGCGGTGGTGTAGGTCGGCCACACGTAACTCTTAAACTTTTTTAACAAGTTTTAAAGAAAACTCGGCCGCTTAACATGCTCTTTGTTACTCGGCTCCTTCTAGACTTCGCGTCCTCTGGCTGCGTGCTGGTTCGTAACTGATACCACGGAGAATTCATACGCGAAGCTTGCTACGGTACGTACAATGTCCCTTATGATTTATCCCATTCCAGAGAATGCTTCGTTGGTTAATGGGAATGTCGAGGTAAACAAAGAGTCCAATGGGCACTGATAATCCGGGCAATTTTTTTTTTTCTTTCAAATCTCCATACAATGGCTGTCACTCGTGAGCATATTTTACGTACGTGTATTTGAATGATTAAAGAAAGACGCGAGTCCACATGGGAGGTACTAAGGGGTTCTGATTTCTTCGTGGAAATAAGACCAAAGTCGTAACGTGTAAAGGTGTGACAAGCACGTGGCCGAAGTTTGGCTACACGTGTTTATTATGACAGGAGGTTGACCACGTGGTAGAGAGTCGTGTTTACGTTCGGTCGTTCATAATCGATCGAGCGATCGAAGTAATTGCGATGGGTCGGAGCCGCGAAGAAGATGGTAATTGGGCAGCTTATGCTGGCCGAACGGATCGATCAATTCATCGGAGCGGACGTCGCCGACGCTCGTTGTAAATGAATCTTCTTGTTCGGATTCACGATTGAAAATAAGCCGGTCGATCGGGAGGAGCGATAAGATTCGATCGCGCCGAGCGACAACGTAATCGTAAGTCGTCGCGACGCCGCGTCTGGTCGCTCGTTTCAAACCGCGTTAGGTGTCCGTTAGGCTTTCTAGTTTCCATCGGAGCGACTTTGACGAAACGAAGGGAAAGGGAGCTCGTTTGACGTCGCTGACTGAACACAAACAGACCGTCCATTATTCGCAGACGCCCTCCTGCGTCGAGTCAGGGAACTTAGGTGCCGTCGAAAGGGACACGCCAACTGTTCAGGAATTTGGATTTAGCTTCGATTCGACGTCACTGCGACGGTATGATGAAATTTTTTTCTTAATGCCACTGCCGGATCCATTATTTTGACATTTTTTTCTTATCGGACCGGCCAATCCGAATTTCCGGGTAAACTGCAGAGGAACGACGCTCGGCGAAAATTGATCGCGCGACGCGTGCGACTTGTCAGCCGAGCGTCGTGTCGTGGAAAATTATTTCCATCGCGTCTAAAATTACTCGTCAGGAGCGTCACGAGCGTCGCCGCGCCCAAGTCACAATTCACGAATCACGGGAGTCGAACACGTGCGTCGTGCGGGGAGTGTTTGACGGTGGGAACTTTGCCAGTTTCGCCGCACCTCGCGCGCTGCCGTCGCAAGACCCGCGCTTTCGCGTCAGAGGACATAATTGTCCTTCTGGCAGCTTATATGCTTTCGGGCTTTTACTCGGAATCGCATCTCGCAGCTGCTTTCACGTAAAGCTACCGTTTGACGTTTCTTCGAACGCTTGTTACTCTTGCATCTGTCAACTTTATTGATTATTGATTGACGGGACTGTAGACATTTTTTGTATCAATATCATGATCATGCTGATACATGGATTTCGTAA
Organism: Calameuta idolon; assembly: GCA_030142285.1. Lineage (NCBI taxonomy): Eukaryota > Metazoa > Arthropoda > Insecta > Hymenoptera > Cephidae > Calameuta > Calameuta idolon. The sequence goes on along the minus strand of JARQSV010000341.1, from coordinate 23,432 downwards.
AATCTCACTCGAAGAATCGAAGGTTTGTCCGTGTTGAAAAAATTATATTGCATTTCGAAAACTCTAGCATGGACTCTCGTTCAATGATCTTGTAAACTTTCGAAATTTTGCGCAACGGATATATTATCGATTTGGGTGAAGGCTGCACGAGTTTCCCTGAAACACAAATTTTCATTTAATGTATTTTTAACGATACCACATCACCGAATCCCGATATCTTGATACGCGTTCGATACCTTAGATCGATATTCGGCAGATATCAAATTAAATACATTGGAAGCCAAAACAATCATAATGGTACGAATTTTTTGGACAAACCAATAAACGTCTTTCCGGTACATTTTTTTTTAATTTATGCATAAATACTACATGATACTCGTATCTTTTGGCAAGTCGGTCAAGGTCAATAGATTTTGGATGGCCGAGACGACACGATGACAGGAGGACATTTTGATTACGAGAATCCAGAGACTTTGATTGCCCATGATTTCAATATAATTCGAGGTCAGATAAAATCGGACGTCCTTCCCGATTTTTGAAAATTCTTACGTTCCGAATTTTCGTTTTTTCTTTCCACCAGCAGTTTCCATCAATTCTCAAACTATCTCTGCCAACGTTAGTTGCCATTGGAATCAATACTCGTGTGATTTTTTTTTCATATCATGACGTATGTGACACATGTGTACGGCTGCATACGTGTGAGCTTACTTCCGCATTTCCAGATGATTAATTGATCCGTCAATATCGAGACAGTTGTTCGATAATATTATTATTTGTTTATTAGATTATATATAGACAGTCGATTCCTCTATTTTTAATGACGCGCGCAATCTATTTACACTACGTTTCCGATAACTCCGAAAATTTTCACTGATAAATTCTCATACCAGAGTAAAAGAAACGGCTAAAGTTCACAGTGGATATTCGACCTTTGACCCGAGTGACATTAATTACAAATTACTTCTATCCGAAGCGCACGTATTATCAATCCACCAATCACGAACGAGACATTCAATAATTTCCAGCCAGTCCTAGTATGCTGAACAAATATTTGTATCTCTTGTCGAGCAATCTTTATAAGATGATTTGTATTCGTTAAGGGGAGCAACAGTTGCTCGAGGATTAAGATAGAAAGTACTCGGTCGATTCCTGGTATCAAATAAATAGGCAACACATGTAACCCACATATACGAAATTTTGAGTTTAACGCGTGGGATATTCCGTATGAAAAAAAAAAAAGTGATAGACTTTTCCAAAACAGCCGTATCTTATTTTGAATGAACGAGACCGATTCTCACATGAAAAATAGTAGCCACGTGCGACCTGGACATTCGTTACGTCACAGCCGGATTTTCCGAGCGGGAAATCGATACCACGTGACACGCTCAATAAGCGTTACGTGATAATCGAGCGAGATCTTTTAAAAGAGTGGCGACGATTCGATAACGATTCGCAGCATCCCAAGGAAGATGCTTTCCACGAAATCTCCTCGTTAGCTCCAGAAATACTTGGACACGGTCAGGCTATTTTCGAACGAACCCCCTTTAAATCACTGCTGCGACGCACTCGAGTTCCCTATTCGCAGCCGAATCACTTTTAGGCCAGTTGACTTTCCCGTCGCAGTGCAGTTGCAGGGTAAACAACGGGAGGATCAGGATCAGAATCAAGGAAGGGAGCAAGATCAAGTCGCGACCCAGGCCTGGGTCCCTAGGGTCAGGGAGACTGCGAGGGAGGTCTGGAAATGAAGAAAAAAAAAATATAAGTAACGTCATCGCTCCGCGACAAAGTAATCTCCGAAATAAATCGGCTTCCCGGCAAATGGCCGCAACGAAATGCTAATTTTCCACGGTGGCCGCAACAATTTATACCGGCGGCAGATATTTTGCTGGCACTTAGTGCAATCTGGTAGGAGCCTGTCCGACGAATAATTTACGACCACGCGAGATTTCCGAGTATCAGCTTTGGTGGGCAGACTCCCTGTCTCCTCGTTTCTCTACCAAACGACAAAGTCGAGCTGATTTTTAGTTTTCCTCCAATTCACATCCATCCACGTCGTCCCTGCCAGAGGTCACCGGTACGTCGAAGAAGACTCACCAGCCCCACTCGAGCCAGGTGATAATGCCAGGAGGTTCCATGAAAATTCTGATAAGACCACTCGTGGCACCTGGAACCTTCGAGTGGATCGCAAGCTCATCCTCTCGAGCCTATCGATTTCTCTACTTGAGATGTTTTTTAATATGCCGAACCCACGTGTATCATTGACACCCGGACTACACGTCGATTTGATCCATCGTGCTCGTACGCTTTTCGGAGACTTCGTTACGAGCTACAGTGACGTTTCTTTCGGAATGACGCATCGAATTCGAAGTCCGTTGAGGCGCAGTGGTTCACGCTATATCGCAGTAACGCGTAAGTATATTAGCATGCCCACGCATCTTCGAAGTCTTCGGGGCCAATGGCATTGCCGACGTCGCCGGCGTCTGTAGCGACGTCGCTACAAAATATACGACCTCGTGTCCGAGTGACGTCGACCCAACGTAAGGCAATATGTGGAAGCCAATAGCGACGTTCTTACCGATCGTAGGTAATAAATTTCCACGTACCGGATCGATGGCTTCGGGCAAAGCGTAAAGTCACCTGTCGATACGATCATTGGCGACTGTGGTAAATGCGAACGAAGACCAAGGAATCAAATTGAAGATCGACCTGAAACAAAATGAAAAGTCGTACGAGACGTTTGACCAATTTTTGAAAGTGTCACTAACGTCATAGCTGGCGACACTGAGAATAGATCCCGCTAGGAAGCAAAGAGGATAAGGAAAGTTGGTGCACCGGCGAGCACATAAGCGACCGTTTATTTCAGGCGGTGACATTGAGCGGTGGCAAAAAATGAAAAAACTCGAGGTTTAAATATACAGGGAAGGACGCTAGGCGTCTCGAGCCTCGTTTCTAGATCCGCCGTCGCGACGCTGTAACGAAGCGTCTTATATCGCGGATTAATGTAACAGCCTCTACGCCCACAGCCTGTTTGACGCGTCCGAGACTAAAGGAGAAGTGGGGAAGAAAATGTTTTATCGACTTTCGATCGAAATAGATCGAGACTCTGGGTGCCCGATTAAAAATACACTGTTCGCACTCGAGAATGGGTTCCTGGGGTATCTGAGACCCCAGCTCGATATTTTTTAAACGATGAAAAAATTCCCCGACCATTCACGTGGTTAACGACCGTACTAATTGGAATGACTAATTGACATTTTTTCGTTCACACCCTTAATTTTTTTTTTTTTTTTTTTAATAACAGTCTTGTTTACACTTAATAAAAATGGCCACGAGTTACGCGGCTGAGAATTTGAACAGATGAAAGATAGGCGAATTGATTGCTTAATGTCAGTTGCAATTAGATTGCGATATCGCCAAATGAGGTCTTTAGCTGCAGTCAATGGCCGCTCGAGCAGGAAGTGGCCTCGTGCAACGGAGATTTTACGTGATACACGATACTCGGGACTCGCGCTCGAGTTATAACGCCAAGTAAACTAAGGAATTGCGGGAAGCAAGAAAATAATTTAAATTCGCTGATTCGGAACGAGTTTTAATTTTTACTTTTGTTATTTCGAACAAAACCGTTCGCTGCGTCGTTCTCGTGCGAATTCTCCTTTCTGCGTTATGTCGTAACATTGGCAAACGATCGATCGTCTATCGTCGACGTAAACGATCGCTCCGGCCTTTATCGATAAGCGTACAATAGAAATAGTCAGACGTAACGAGAGCGAATGTATCTGTAAGAAAGAAGGTTGGCCAACGTGAGTGGGAGTTTTTTGTCGAAACTTAAAAAAAAAAATTTCTGCCCCTTTACGACTGTCTTAAATTCATTTGCCAGTCTAATCGAATCTTAGACTTTCCTCGTTAAGGCTAACGAGGATTCTTCGAACTTCAAGGCTGACAGCTTGACTCTTTCGATGCGTGAGAAAGCGCCTTACAAATTATCCTAATTTAGACTCAGCTAATTCAGGGGTAGTCGAGCTCGACTGACCGAGGTAGCAAAACTTTTTGACACCCTGTATACAGAGTCTAGGATCACTGCCGTTGCAGAGACAGAGATATTTCCGTCAGCTTCTCTCGCGAAATCTTATTGGCACGTGCTGCCAATTTTATTCCTACAACTTCCTCATAGTTTCCTGATAGCTTCCCCAGGTAATTGCTGTTCCCAGGAATCAGTCTTCGCGAGATTGGACGTCTTCCAATAGGTCCTGGAGGAGCCGCGTGGTTCCCGCAACTGCAAACCCGACCAAAAAGGTCTTTGACACATCTGTTGGGGAGAAGCCAAAACCCAAAGTACAAGCTTACACTGGTATAACGTGCACCTGGATAAACTGCAGTTGGTCCTGACGGGAGTTGCGCACAAAGCGCACGCGTTGTCTCTCTTCTTTGGCACCGAGGGGAATCGCGGTTTAAATGGATACGGACGATTCCGCACAAAGCTCCTCGCTAATGCGTTTTGCGGTTTTCCACAATTTCCCAAAAGTCCAAACAATTTCTTGGAAATTATCTTTGTTCCTTTTTTCTTATCAAATGCAGAACACAGAACCCCCCCTCCCTCGAAGTGACAATAAAAATGGGCAGCCCGAATATTTACGCGATGAACGATACCTTCGCGCGGGACATTTACCTCGCTGCTCTGTCGTGACGTTCTAAGAAAAAATGTTGTCGGGGATTCTGGGCATTTTTTCGAGTTCACTCTTCTTCTCGGCAGACTATCACTTTTCCGGAAATCTTCGTTAAGAATTTGTAAAAAAAAAAATTGTATATGATATCTTACCTGACATTCCTGAAAACCTTTAGTGACTCTTATCAGCCGTTCGGTCCGTTCCAAGTGTGTTTTTCAAATTTGAGTAATTAGGCGTTTTGTAGAAACGATCTTTTCAGTTCCCAGTAAAGGCCACGGTGATAAAATATCCCAAGGGTCAAAAGGGCCAGGTCACTCTCTTCGATAATTTTCCATCCTTCCTTAAGAAAATCAATAACGTCATCCGAAGAGCCAGAACCGTCAGTCAGGAAGGAAGGTAAAAGGGCGTCGAGATGCACTCGGATAAATTCTCAAGATCGAAGTGCACTCCGATGCACCCAGCATGCAACCGTCGAACTCATGCATCCTTCTCGCGAGCCCACCAAGTCCACCAGAGGGATTCCCCTTGCCATACCGATGTCCCCCGCTCCTTAGGATCGTCCTATCCCTCTGACCCCGTGAACCCCCAGACCCCCCGTTCCATCGAGTGTCCCTACCTCCCCTCTCTCGGCTCGCCGTCCTCCCCTCCGTCCCCTCGACGTCTCTCGTCGACGCTTCCTCCCCCACTTTTCGGCGTTGCTCACGTCGACCTCTTCTACGGGTGGCCGCGCCAACGACCGCTAGTCGAAAGGCAGCCGCCACGCCGAGAGGATCGACAGCGAGCAGCTCGGCTGCATCTTCACGATTTCTCGTGTCTCCTCGCGTACATTATTAACCGACACAGCCTTCTCATCTGATATCCTTAGCCAAGATTATCCTCGCGAAAATATCGGAGTGAATCGCGGCCACAAAGAGTATCACTGAGAGAGGCCAAAAGAAATTTGAAAACTTTCAAAAATTTGTCCACAGTGAATAATTGTGCGTTCTGGTGATACGTTTGGCAGTGCAATCGTCATCGCGAGTACTTAGATGAACATAGTAGGCGTACTCGTGACAGAAAGTGATAGCTATTATCGACCGTAACGAATTTACTGGATTTCGAAGAAATTTTCAAGAACTCTTCGAGTACCACGAAGGAAGTATCGTAATCTAATAAATCGATACTGACACTCGTGTGTTTCCTTTGAGAAGATAAAGGTGTTTACACAAAGATTAACGAATCGCGTACTCATGACTAGCTAGCCATGTGTCGGGCAAGTCTGGAGACCCCTGACCTCACCGAACAAGCAAATCAGTGAACCTAACCTCACTGGGCTCAGCTCCGTCGTCCCTACGATCGACCCTTGACATTTCCCTTTGTAAGAAACTTCGCGAAAATAGAGCCACGAATGTGCCGCAGGTGCCAGAAACGCAACATGAGAGGTAATTTTAATTAGAAAAAATTAATAAATTAATGCCCTTACTATAAGACACATCCTATCGATCCAAGCCAGGACCAACTTTCGCCAAATTTTCGCCAATAAGTCTCAACGTCGAGCATTCTCAAACATTAATTTCCCAACGTTAACGAAGATATTTTTTTTTCTCACGTTGGCCACGACTATACCGAGCAACGCAATAAACCGTATGAAATCATCAGTCCGTAAAACGATAGTCTTATGTCACCGCGGCAAAATCAACATGTGGGTGTAATTAGATTCCAAACGGAAAAAGATATCGACTGGTCAGGCCTTCCGAGAATTCACACGTGAGAAACAGGTGGCCATGAGATTAATAATTTCATTGACGAATTAAAAGCAGGCGATCGGGTGTGACCGTCGCAGATTCCTTCAAGATTCAGGATTGCAAACCTCCCTGGCAGATTTATCAGTCCGCCTCATTCATATGCGCCTTAACGGGTTTCCTGAAGTACGATAGTGGATCGATGTGGGTTAGGGTACCGATAACGTGTGACTCCTACTCGTTAGCATGCACCAAGCAGCAAGCTAACTGCATGCAGGAATTGCACACTTACCTTGCAAGTTGACTCTTCACTGTTTTATCTGAACTTACGGGGATTCGGATTGCGCCTATACATACATATACATATGTGTATAAAAAAAAAAATAATAACCATAAATAAACTTACCTAAGAAATTTTATGAATTTTATTAAAAAAAAAAAAAAGTTCATTTGGACTCTTTAAAGTATTTTCGAAAGTGTCAAGATTGACGAGTCGTGACGGAGCCAATTAAACGGGTCGTTCCAGCCACGACGGTTCTCCTGGTCTCGACCTATCGATTCGTGAATTTCACGTACCGTTAGCTTTTCTCGCGCAGAATCCCGTTAGCCCGAAGGAATCCAAAGTTCCCAGGATATCATCGTTACGAAGACTCTCCCGTAGACAAATCGGGATGAGTCTCGGTTTACTCCTATAACACGGCAGGACATTAGCGCCAGTACAAAAGACGCTGTCACGAGTCCCGCGAGTCACGAGTGCACTCGCGTAAATGCAGCCAATTAATTTAATCGAGGATGCACCCCGGTATGCACTTTTGCCTGTGGTCGATATAGCGTGCAGCCTTGTTTTTCGGCATAGTAAACATAAACAAAATGCCAATGCTAACTCGCAGTGCCGGACTGGCTGGCATCATCGCTCGTGAACTTTGACCGGAGTCGCATAATCGAACCTCACTATGAATAGTAGCTAATTGACCCAATTGAACTCGAGACGGGGCTCTGGCACAAGGCGCAGATATAAATACACGAATGCACTTGGATATCTTGTATCGGATGTACAGGGCTATTCAGCTGGAACCGATTTCGCTTGACAGCTGTCATGTGATTTTTTTTTTTGAAAAAAAAAAAAGAAAATTTTTTATTACTTACAATACAACAATATTTTACCTTTAAGAGGCGGACGTTAATTGACTCGTCGTACGTAATAACACGTGTGCGCCGAGACCTGCGCCGCGACGCCTAAATAATTAGAATGTCGAGAAAGCAAGCTTAATCGCTAATCGTTAAGTTTAATTTATTCGTGGAACCTGACGGTATACCGGGAGTCTCGATACTGTCGATCTGGAGCATCGATATACCTGGCAATCGCCATTCGATAATAAACCTATCTACTGGTACCGGATACGTTTTTAATTTTACGCCCGGTATGCAGAATCACCTGAAACATGCGTGATTCGCACGAAAACCAGACTGAATGAGAATCGGAGCGATATGCTAATTTGGACAAAGCTGCCTGAGTTTGCTATAGATTCGTTTAAGGTGTCGAGAGAAACTAGGAACTCTTGGGAAATCGCGTACGTGTATACGGAGACCGGAAGATCGCTGGTTTTAAAGATCGAAACCGGAAGTCGGAGCGAGCCTGAAAATACAAAGATTGCGCAGCCGCTGAAAATCGCATTTCTCCAAATATTTACGCGACAATAAAGAGGAATCGCGGACTGTTTGGATCTTGCGCGATCGATGGACGATCCTACGATCCGATAGATCGAGATCTGGTTCATCGGATCTAGGTCGGCTGGGTTGCGCAAGTCTATGAGACCCTGTCGAACTTTTACATCCGTAAAGTCTAGGATGCCGACATAGAATATCGAGTAGCGCAGGGCGTCCCGTTCGTCCCGAGGAAGAATAAATAAAGAGAAGAGGAAGGAAAAAAAAAGAGCAAAAGAAAAAAAAAAGAGTATAGCACGGAACGGATGAACCTGAAGTAGGCGGAGGAGTCCAGCGCGAAGGCCGCAAGAAACACGATCACCGCGTGGAATGGAAAAGATTTTGAAGAGAAAAAAAAGAATAATAATAATAAAATATAAAAGAAATTCTCAAACAATGTTCTTTGTCCCGAAGGTTTAACGCGGTCTCATGCCGTTGCCATTTTTTTTTCCCCCATACGATTCTCGATACCCGTTCGATCCTCAGCACGCGTTGCCAACCCAATAAAAACCTTTCGATTCTCCATGCTAAACGAAAAACACCGAGTCCCTCTCTAACGCCCGTTTCTGTCCTCTTGCTGATTACAGACTATCAGTTCCCGATAGACGTTTCCGGCGTGGCCAAGGATCATCCATTCCTCGAGGCTGATTCTCTGCAGAGTCTCTTTCGCAGGCTTCACGCGCTGAATCGCTGCGCAAATATAAAGTTGGACACGCATCACACGCATCATCATCACAGCACGAGCCACAGCAAAAACGTAAGTAGTCCAGGACTCTTTAAGGGAGGCTGACCATTAAAGTGACACGGGCTATCTTCTCCGTCATCTCGTGTCCGTCCCCTCTCCCCTCTCTCTCCCGCTTACCTTGTCCGTCTATCTTGGGAATTTCCTCGAAGGGCCGAGCAAATCCTCCCCGGATTCTCAAAAGGACCTTCGAGGAATTCCACGAGCGCTTCTTCCCTCGGACCGAGAAAGGATCCTAAACGGAAATCCCGAGATAAATCGGACATCGGTTTTACAATAGTTTCTCCCGCCAAAAGGACTCTTATGGCAAGGGTGAGTTTGGTCCGTTCGAAGAGAGTAGACGTAAGAAAAAGAAAAAAGAAAATAGTATATTCTTGGAATCCCATGGTCGTCGCAAGGCCGTCCACCTAGCAGGATTTCCTTTTTAACTATTCTCTCTCTCTCTCTCTCTCTTTCTCTCTCTTTGCTAGAATAATAGAATCTTCTCGCGGCGGAATACAAATAACACGGCGTACCGTCGGAATAAAATATAATAAGAATTTGTATTCGATAAAGCCGTCTTGCATTCTCATTTCTTATGACACGTTCGCGTTTATGGTGATTCTTATGCACATGGTGAAAGTCCTCTTCTCGTGCTATTCTTACGTCGCTGCTGCGAAGGGACGAATGGAATAGTAATTAACGGCTGTCACGTGAGTCGAGTAACTTGCCAAGGGGCAATTACCCTTGGAAAGTACAGGCGTCGTTATGGGCCCGCGTATTATCGTGAACGGGGTATAATAAAGTATGGACTATACAAGGTATGAAATTTCCTGGCCAAAAAAAAAAGAGACTCTTGGCAGCTTTTACGCTCGTCTCCGACCGTAGGAACGAACGGCCTTGCGCGGTCTATGCGTCATAATGGGGAAAATGGCAAAGAGGATCTTCCTTTAAGTTTTTAATTATCGATCAATCAGCAGGTATCTAAGCTGGATTCCTGCATTTGGACAAATTCAATCATCGACTCTGTAACCCTTTTTATCTTTCGATCGTATTCACCTGTCGACCGGTCATTGGACCTTCATCGATATTCCTTCGCTCTCTCGTTAAATCTAACGATCGAATTGACTAATTGATTTTGGCAAATACGTATCTCGCTTTCTCGATCCTCCCGAGCTCCAGGCAATTCGCGATCGATCGGCCACGTTTCGATAGATCATCGGCAGATCGTGACTTTCATGCCCATAAATGGTTTTGACGCGTGCGTACGTGCGCAAGAGTCGCGTACTGGGGACCCACGTATGTCCAGGACGCGATGTACCTACCCACCTGCGTCTGCGTTTACATGCGTGTACACGCACTGTACACACTGACCACTGCACCCGACAGTCTACAGTAACAGCTGCAGCTAGCTCTCACCGGAAATACATTTTCTTTGGACAACGAACGGTGGATACTTCGTAGTCGCCTCCTGCCCCCCCCCACGAGCACCGTAACTCTCGAAACGGCTATTTTTGAAACTGCCTATATTTTCGGGCGGCACTCTCTCCCCCTTCTGCAATACTTTCAATTTCGTCTACTGCCATTTCCTTAGCTTGCGGTTTTTTTTTTGAAAATTCCCCCCCTGGTCAGACGATTCACTGGGGTCAGTTTATTGCTTCCGGCTGGGTTAGGTCAAAATATCAGCATCCCGATAGAGGATCGCTGATAGTATCTATTGATCCACCTTACCCACCCTTATATCCTGTGTACATTTTAAATGTGCGAAACGAAGAAAGATGATTAAAAAAAATCAACTATTACGGAACGACTCTAATTATTTTATAGTCTTCGTTTTTTTTTTTTCTAACGCGCCATCCATCACACGTTTCTTAACCGCGCTCTCACATTCGACGCCGTTTTCATTGCACGCTCTACGAGGCGGCACGCGTAATTACGCATCCGTAGCCCGTTGTGCGTAAAAGTTGAAAACTGGTTGGCAGCACGCGATGGGAGAGCGGCAGACTGCGCGGCACGGTTTCCAGCACCTGCGTTTACGCTTACCTCGCCATGTCGGGAACTGCGTGTATATCGCGTGTGCCTGTCAGACCTTAAAGGTGGCTTCACAACGAACCGTTCGTGTCACGTCATAATGAGTGCGTGTGGTACGATACACTGTAATTTCTTTTAAAATCATTTATATTTTTTTTTTTTATAAAAACAATTCAAGTTCGAATTCACACGTTTCCGGAACCTTCTTCGATCATTGGATGATCGGTATGAAATTTTGAAAAAAAAAAAATTCGATCTACCAACCGATCGATTTCCGTCCGGACGGTCGTCAGCGAGCACGTTCAGGCCAACAGGCTCCGTACTAGGAGAAAAAGTGAGCTACGCAGAAATACCGGTATCGCAGAATGTTGAAATAGGGTTCCCGTTCCCGCACTCGCGTTCTCCACGAATTTATGGCGACCGGTTTTACGATCGTCGGAATGCCGGTCTGTCGCTGAAACTTATCGACAGGTACGAGCACACCGATCGTTCGCTCCTTGTCTTACGATACTCGGCTCATCGTTCACGCGCGCCACATACGATTCCAAGTACCAAATGAAATCCATGTGAATTCGCACGATGCTCCAGTTTCCATGAGACCGGGTCGCTCGATCTTCCGCAGCGTTATAACCCGAGGATGGATGGAAACAGGCACGATCGGTCCGTTCGTATGAGCCGTTGGCGTGCATTACGCAACCGGACGTAAAAATTATTTCTACGGAGGCGAGATCAGGGTCGAGGAAGGAGAAGCGCGCTGCCTAGACAGCGTGGCAGCGAATGGCAGCGAAGGAGACAAGCAAGCTCAGTAACGAGAGGCCGAAGTCGCCAGCCGAGCAAATAGGCATATAGGCAAATAGACTCTGGCTGAGGTGGGACAGAGTGAGGCCAGGGGGAGAGGGGGGAGGAGGGGGGGGGGAGTGAAACGTGGAAATCTCGACGCTCCCTCGAACGAATGACGCGACTGATTCGCCCAAGCGACCGGTGATTAACGGTCGCTCTGTGAAAACGATTGAAATTTACGATCAGCACGATTCAGTACCACCTCATTGCGAATCCGCAAGGCGACGTATTTCGCAAGAATATTATTTGTCTCGTCTCATCCCGTTTAAGGATATCGAGAAGGAAGCGGGCAAGAACCTGGCTGCTACTTCTTCTCGAGCGGGATAAGAAATTGCCGAGTGTACGTTGGTCTTTGACTATCGGGCCAGACGTATGGCTCTTGCAACGGCTGCCACCTCGTTAGATCGAAATCGTTAACGGACGTGTTTCTGGCGTGCGTTGCCTTGATCCTGCCGTGACATTATTTCTTGGTCGGAGTGTACTTTGCCGGCACTCGATATTCCAGACTGCCTGGCACGGCGACTGGCGAAAAACGTCTATTGGAAATCAGGAGAGATCTTGGAATCTCCAGTTGTTTATAACACGTACAGATAGCGCTGCCAGCGATGAAAGACTGGTTGACGTTTCTCGGTATCGACTTTGACTTTTTCTTTATTGCGTCTTCAGACCCGATGAAGAAATCAAGGTGGACTCGACCGATTTCTTCGTGCTTGATCGGGAATCCCAATTTTGTCACGGTTAATCGATTCTTTGGAAATTCTCTGTTACGTTTATTTTTTTTTTTCTTTGGTCAGTGAATATTTCTGTATCTCCTGAAATGGCATCGTGCAGGTTCTCTCGTGGAGCTCACGTGGGCTGTCGGAGAGACGATAAAATTCCGGACCTCAAGACCCGCATGATATCCGTTCCAACGGATGGGCCTAACTTCTTCGTAGCAGCGTAGGACTCGGAAAATGGTATCTGTAAATAGGATGATCCACAATGAGCGACTTGCCGACAGTCTCGAATACCGAAGTTACGAGAAGTGGAAAAAAAAATGTGGAGAAAGAAGAGAAAAAAAGAAATAACGAGGAAGCGGAGAAAGCTCGATGCTCCGAAGCTCGTGAGATATATAGAATATTTGTCCTCGCCAGAAATACGCTTTTTAAGCGAAGCTCAAAAGTTAAACGATCCGTTGGTCTTCGCGGCCAATCGTACCAACTCGCTGAACCCGAGCCCGATTTACGGTTCTCTTATTTCAACGACGTCGACGCTCCAATCCCGAATTGTTAGGGTGACGAACATTGGTGGCTCTTATAATCATTCTAGAAGCCGATGGTAGCCGAAGCAGCATTCGGCAAACTCCGCTATTGCCCATTCATTATTTATCCGGTTGCTCAAGTATATTCGCAAGTACAGTTACTTATTTATTTAGCCGTTCCACCCCACCCCACCCCGATCCGCGAAGTAAATTTGTCCGCAGACAGAAGGGAAAGGAAACTCGAGACTCATAAATCGCAAATGCGGATATGCACGAGTCAGTCGGCATCGGTCAATATTTACGAGTTGAAATAGCACACGGAGGCCAATTTAGCTGTTAAGTAAATATCACGAGGATTCAACCCTTTAACGGTACCTGGGAGTCGCCCGTGTAGAATGAAATAGAAAATAAAGAGACTGCCGGAGTTTGTTCAACTTGGCTGGAACGGAAGTGACGCGTATGGAGACACGGCTCGTTGAGTCGCTTGGAAATAACTCATGCAGATCCGCCTTTCGTTGCTCGGTCTGCTACCTGGATAAAAATTTCTCCGTACAAAAGACTCTGCAGCCAGATTCTAAATCATTCCACTATCCTCCAGCTTCCTCGAGTCCAATTAGATTCTCGGAAGAAAGTTCATCTTTCCATCCGCGTCTTCTTCGGGAAAATTACGCAATTCCTGAGGGAAGAGTAAACGCGACAGCTAGCACGTTTCTCGAGCTTAATGCGAGTTTCCAAGAAGCTTTCGAAGATCCGTCACGGCGCCACCTTATGAAATCCAAAGACATTAGTGCCGTGGTCCAGCAGCAGCCACCAGCGTCAACGGGATCGACATTAACCCACAGCAGCCTCCGTTTCCGCGATTCCATTGGCCACCCGTTACGAGAATAGACGAGGGTAATTCGTACGAAAGAAATTGTCAAGAAACATCGCTGGACCACCGAAGCTTTTCGGGAAGCTGTAGCTGACGTCACGCACGACTTATTTCCGTCAGGCGCTTTCGAAAGCTTCGATATATCGGGACTGCCTACGAAACCCGTTGTTAAGTAATCTCTGCAAAATGCAACTAATTTCGTGTCGCTATTTTTGGAATTGCGGACTATTTTAACCCGAGATGCCATTTCTGCGGCGATAGTGCGCTTCGAGGTATTTTTAACTTGTTCTACTTTTGTCCACCACACGAATATAGAACGAAATATTTTTGGTTTCATTTTTTTTTTCTTCCTTTTTACATACACCAAAGTTCGAGGTATTCCACTTTGGAGCGTGTATCCGTAAGGTCAAAGCTTTCTATGGTGAAACTCCGGCTCCATTGTCATCCAGACGCGGAGGGTCAGGTCGCGCTCACGTGCATTTATCTCCCGTAACAAAGGCGTCAAGTTTCGTAACGGACTTCATCTTACACACAGAGCGACGCCTATTCGAATCAACCGAACTAACTGACTCTGAAGTTGGAAGCTCAAAGTGTTCAAGGAAACACTGGGAACGGGAAGATATTGGATTTTGGGTTTATTCAAAGAATTCGCAAAGTTTCTTAATAATTCTATACTCGGTGGATATAACTTTTCTTTCTCGTACTACGATTCTTCCCTTGTTGACGTAACCGAAATTAATTGGAACAGACCCAGATGACCAAAGTTTCGGACCATGAGAAAGGGTGACGTCATATCAATTTGGATATTATGGTGACACTTAATTTATCACCATGGACGCCTACAGCTTAACTGGTGACTCAGAACGACGTTGACCAAATACGTATGTCGTTCATATGATCAACCTTGTACGAGATTTTTCAGTGGAGACAATTTTTAATAGCGAAACGGTCGATATCTGGAAAAGAGAAAAAAAAATGATTCGGTCGTAAATTTAAACGACGATCGTTCCGTTTAACGTTGCAGGGTGGCGATGACTCGGATGAGGATACGCAGTGTGCGCTGAGCGAGAATTGGACGTTCGAGAAGAAGACGCGGCGATGGTCAAGAGTCTGTGACGTAACTCAGGCCAACGTCGAGAGGCTCCAGGCCATAGCTGGACAGAACATTCCCTCCGAGGTCGGCTCCCTGGAGGATCGTCTCGAGGCCGAGGAAGCCGAAGACACGATGCTCGACACACTGAAGTACGGAAGTCTTCCTCCAGGACCCATTCCGGATGAACTGACCCCGAGGTTCCGGAGAACGGGATCGGAGAAATTTCGTGACGGCGCGAAGGCGCTTCTCAGGAGAGTCGAGTCCTTGAAGTCCCGTAGAAGGAAACGAAAAAATCGCGAGGGCGTCGTGATAAGCGGACCCCAGGTCCTGGACGTGATGTCGATGCAGCAGAAGATGAAGGATCTGAACTGCGTCGACGTGTCGCCGACAGGAGCAGCGCCGGTATCTTTCAACGATCTGCTTCCGGGATCCCCGCTTCATCTTCCACCGTCACCCTTGACCTTGCCATCCTCGCCGTTTCACTTGCCAGCCTCGCCCTTGGCCAACGCAGCCAGCCCCTTCGGGGACGATTCCTCCAGCTACTGCTCGGACGGGTCTCAGGGCGGCGGACCGATTCCAACGCCGACCAGGACCAAGATGAACAGAGCTCGGCGATTTCTCAATCGGGGCAGGGAAGACTACGGGACTCTGAGTGACTCCGAGTGTCAGCCGACCAGCTGGCGACACAGATATCTCAAAGACGCTAACAGCAACCACACGAAGGTTCTCGAGTACGTGAACACGCACTCGCAGAGTCCGAAGGATTCGCCGTCGAAGCCAATTCCAATAAATACTCGCGGCGGTAGCTTAAATCTTGGAAAGGAATCTCAAAGATATCGGGACAAGTTCTCGCAGAGTCAGGAGGCGTACAAGGAGGACAAATTCTTGGCCGCGAAGCGCGAAGATAAGCTTCACAAGAGCTTCAGGCACGGCAGGGATGATCTCTACAGGGAAACGAAACCTCTTGCCAAGGATGTCACTGTCTACAGGGAGAAATCGAGGTCCAGGAGTTCGGAGCTCGCCGGCAGTCAGGAGAGCAGCTCCACCGTAGCCAGTAGAGATTCCGATCAAGAGGAGGATTCTCCGAGGCACAAAGGAACGGTTGTTAGGTGGCACAGCTTCCAAAGAGGATCTCTCTATCCGGAACCCCTGGATCCGCTCTGCTCGCGAGCGATGGCCTCCATGTCTTGCGGGCAGTTGCTTGTGCTCAGGAAACTGGCTCTGCTCAAGCTGACAGCTTGCATGGAACGATATTGCCCCACTCATCGTACCGGGTGGAATTGGGAGCTGCCAAAGTTCATCAGGAAGATCAAGACGCCGGATTACAAGGACAAGACCGTCTTCGGCGTTCCCTTGTTGCTCTCCCTCCAAAGGACTGGTCAGGCTCTACCAAAGTGCATTCAGACGGCCCTGAGGTGGCTCAGGGCCAACGCTCTGGACCAAGTTGGAATCTTTCGCAAGAGCGGCGTCAGATCCAGGATACAGAAGCTGAAGGCGATGACCGAGACCCAGGGCGACAATATCAACTTTGACGGTCAGCAGGCATTCGACGTTGCTGATCTGGTCAAGCAATACTTTAGAGAATTGCCAGAGGCTCTCTTGACCAATAAACTCTCGGAAACTTTCATCGCTATCTTTCAACGTGAGTGGATTGTTCTCTTTTTTACAGACTCCATGTCTGAGGATCGTTCAAAGTGCGACAGGTATTTATTTAAGATTATTCATTCCAGACGTCCCGGCTGAACTCAGGCCAGACGCCGTCCAGTGCGTTCTGCTCCTTCTGCCAGACGAGCATAGGGAAGCTTTGGAAACTCTTTTGGATTTCCTAAATCAAGTTGCCAATAACTCACCGTACAATCAGATGACAGCATCCAATTTAGCCGTCTGTCTGGCACCCAGCCTCTTCCACTTCAATCACAACAATTCAAACGTCTCAAACAGATCCAACAGCGTCTCGCCGCGCAGGAGAAAGACCGTGGGAATTCCAGATCAGAGAGAGTTATCCGAAAATAAAGCAGCGCACGATTGTCTCTTGTATCTCGTGAAGATGCATCGTGAATTGTTCATGGTACGTAACCCGCTTAAAAACTATTTTATCAAATCCACAGATCTATAAACGACAGATAACTCATAGAAATATATGTATGCTTTATCGCAGGTTTCTTCGGATATGCTGACACAGTGTCACTTTAATTACATGGAGGAAAGCGTTCCGGTTGCTCTGGAAGAACTTGGCTCGGAATTGAAGCAGGACTGGAGAGGCTACCTGTGCGCCTGTACCACAGCATTGTTGAAGGAAGCGCGCGAGAAGTAAGTATCAACTTCCTTAAATTTGTTCTGAAAAAAGAAAAATCTGACCCAGTCGCTAACATTATTTTTTTTTTCTAGAAGTCGCGGATGGGTCACCGTAAACAATTCCGCTGACGCCAGCGTGGAGGTGGCGTACAAGAAAGTTGGCGACGGTCATCCGTTGCGTCTATGGCGCGTCTCCACTGAAGTCGAAGCTCCACCGAACGAACTTCTCCACCGCGTCCTCAGAGAGAGACACGTCTGGGATCCGCAGCTTCTAAAGTACAGATTGGTTACTAAGCTGGATTCCAACGTCGAGGTCTTTCAGTACGCTACCGGAAACATGAGCCCTCTACCTGCTAGGGATTATTGTGTTTTAAGGTAAGTTACCTGTCATTCTCCTTTTTGGCCTGAGCCCGCTCCCTTTCACCTCTGGTCCAGTCTCAACGAATACTTTCGACGTTGTCCTAGATCCTGGCGAAACGATCTTCCTAAGGGCGCGTGCGTCATTGTCGAGACATCAGTCGAGCATCCTGAAGCTCCGGTAATGCTGGGCGGAACACGAGCAATAGTCTTGGCCTCCCGCTACCTGATCGAGCCTTGCGGAAGTGGAAAGTCCCGGATCATGCACTTGTCCAGGGTAGACACGAAGTAAGTAGGAATACAAAAACAGCACATGGTTCAATAATCATCTTCGATCAATTTTATTCGATTCGATCTAAATATCTGTATCTTTCTTCTCCCTTTCAGAGGTCGCACTCCGGACTGGTACAAGAGCTACGGACACATCGCAGCCCTTCATCTGAGCAAGATTCGTAATTCCTTCAAACACACGACGGATGGTCCTGAGAGTAAAGTCTGAGAGGAGGTTCCCGTGCAACGCGTCACGTTGCACGGCGCTCAATCGGTCAATCAGGATCAGAGCGAAGAACAGCAAAGGGATCACAGAGTACTCAAGGATCTTCGTCAAGTCCAACCTACCATAGACGAAGAGTAGGACCCATCGTGAGCCTACGTGGGCGCGAAATACAAAATACACAAATTAAACTTATTGATCAGCTGTCCTGGAACCTAGTGTCAAACTCCTGTCACTCCTGCTGGACAAATAGTGGATGATGGCTGCATCCTGGCAATCTGTAGTCTTCGACGAGAGATTCGTACTCGATGCCGTCTTTTAGAATTTCTTCTGTATTATTCGTACGTGGTTCGTTAGCGATATCGAGAATTAATTAATCATAGATACCCCAATCCGAGTATCGCCGAAGTCGCCCGAAATACCACGATCGCCACTCTAATCGTGTACGGCATTTACGGTTGATCCAAAATCGTTTGCTGTAAGATAAAAGCGTCCAGGCTACGAAGATTTGAGTGAATTGTTACGCATCCGGCTGGCGAACGATCGGATGAAATTCTCGTATGAAATCCGGGTTATTCCATATTGTGCAATGCTCCCATAACGATGCGGCCATTTTATAACGAACGCAACACGATCGTATGACGACAAGCATAACCATGCACTTTTATATTTAGATTTCTGGACCAAATCTCATTATATTTTCATCTTCTTTTTTTTATTATTATTATTATACTATACTATACTCCGTCGCGGTATGATCATTATTTTTTATTACTGACGAGTTCATGACTCCAAGAATGACAACCTGTGTAGAGGAATTGTCCAAATATGTACCTATTTATAAATGTACCTTACTCACGAGAGATGACAATATGCGTTGACGCGCATAGGCGTAATTCTAGACGACTTAGGACACCCGGGCGCTCGTACCCTGATTATTCGTTAACATAACGTAACGCAACTAATTGAATCGCGAAGTAACGACGAATGCGGTATACAACAATATTGATTGTTAGGGACATGGAAATTAAAGATAAAAGTGATTTTTTCAAGTAGGATCTTAGCCAGTTTTTAATCCATGGACAAATCGCATATCAGCCTCGTTGGGTCGTTGGAGAATTTAAACTTAAGAAAAGAAATCTCCAATTTTTGCCTGGTACAGATAGTTTATTTTTCAGTCAAGTTGATAAGGGCGGGCAAAAGAAATTTTATATTCCCGTCCCTCGGTGTGTTCAAAGTAGTTTGCTCTTTCGATATACAGATATATATATATATATATATGTAGGAAGACATAGGGACCAGTTTCGTTTGGACCGAAAAGATTCAATGAGTTGCGCATAATACACCTTCTCAAATCGATCGTAAATATATTATAACGTTAATACTAGTCAGTTACATTAGTGGAACCGTATACACATTGATAATATAAATGTATAAAATTCCTATTCCATAGCGTTATATCCAGATATTTAATTATTATTAATGTTAATGTTATAAATAATTATACAGCGTAAGGAACAGTTATAGAAATATATAATATTTTTGTGTCTAAAAGGAACGCCAGTAGCACCATTAGGGAAGAAACGTGTCTTCGTGTTTGTAACATGAACGTCTTTATTCTTGTAATCCATGTCCCGTTAAGTTGTAAATATGTATATTATTATATGATGATGATGATGAATATATATTCATTAAATGGCGATTTTCATTATTAATTCACTTTTTAGTTCCATGTTATTTACTTCGTCCAATTTCAGAGACTTCGGGACTACGGCGGAGATCATTAAAATCTCATAATCGTACAATAATTCTGGAAGATGAAATTTCCATTTTTTGTTGCTGTTGCGTTATAATGCTTCTATGTCGCAACATTGCACAACATCGTCGTACGTAGCACATAAACGCGTTCGGTTTAATCAATTTTCAGCGTTGCCAAGGATACCGTAATAAACAACGCGAACTCGTGTTTCCTGTTCAGTAAAAACGTTCAGAGATTCGGACGCTTTCACGGACATTCATTTATTTCAACAGAGAAAAACGTGGGCTGCCTGTCAACGGTGACACCTTTAAAAAGGAATATTTATAAATTTCCATCCGACGCAGTTCAGTTCTCAAGTTCAGTGAACTACCGGTATCGAGAGGCTGGAGAAGGATTATTGAGATTTGTTTTTGAAAAATGGTTCGTTTACACGTGAAAAAGGGCGACGAGAGTCAATTCCTCTATGACGCCAGCGTGGAGGATGGTGTTGACAGTGTGATAAATAACATTACCATAATCTATAATGGTCGATTGAAGATTTCAAGAATTTGTTACGGTAAGAATGTTTCTGAGGATTTAGTAACGGTTACTTTTTTTTTTTTTCTTAACTTATCAAAGAAGATGACTCTTCCAATTGACTGCTGTTATGCTAAATGAAATAAGCAGCGGAATAACTTGTCTGAAGTTGTTCATAGAGAAGCTTTCAAAGTATCGAAGTGCGCGGTTCGTTTAAGAATCCATTAGCAGTTCTAGCAAATATTTCATATAGAAGCCATAACTATTAGAAATAAGAAGTCGAGTTGAGAGTTTATGATCTCATTTATCGGTACCCGCGGGATATGCTGGTCGGCCGAGGCCACGTGATTTAATAATTATCAAGTCACCCTCGAGTGTCTCTTTGCAAAAATAGAAATCGAAGAACTGGCCAAGCATGGCACTATGCTGCCACACGAGATGATGGGCCTCACGGATGAGCAAATCGAGGAGCTTAAACTGAAGGATGAATGGGCTGAGAAATCGACGCCGATGGGCGGATGGACATTCAATAAGGATGTGATCGGTAAATCATCTAACCTGATTAGACTCACGTATTTCGTTGTTGTATAACTGTACTTACTGCGTTCTCCGTGTTGTTGCGTATCAAATCGAAAAATGATCATTGCATGACTTTTTGAAGGACGTCGAAGTGGTCGTCAACCCAATGAAAAGATGCAGGAAATTTTGAAAAAAGCCATTCAGGATGCACGCGCGATGACTTCGAAGGTAAATTCGTAACCATGTTTCGTCTGCACGTATTTCTGTTCGATTGAAGGATTTTTTTAAGATTACTTTCTTTTTTCTAAAAGAAATTAGTTCAGCAAGACAAGCTCGTGACTCAGAAAATCGTTCAAGAAGCTCTGGACATTTTACGCGGTGCTGTGACTATAGTTTACCCCATGGGGTTGCCACCCCACGACGTTATACGACAGGAATTCGAAAATAACGAGGATCTCACTGGGACTCAAGCTTCGTTAGAGGTAATAAATCAGCCACATAATGATACTCACAAATAGATACTTTGTATTCGTTTAATTATCGTTCAAAACCGGAGTATAGATTGTAGATATGATTTAACGAAACAGCGTGCACTATAAGAATTTCCATAAAGGTTATGGACGTGCAGACAGCCCAGCTATGGTTCTCTGGTAAGGAGATGCTGCGCGAGAAGAAACTGAAGGATTTTTTAGGACCCAACGAAAAATCCAAGGTGATCGTCAAACTTCACAAACGGGGCTCCGGGAAACCGGCGCGGGAGCCATTAATGTCGGAGGACGAACGGAAACAACTGATGCTACACGCTTACAGACGCCAGGAGGAACTAAAGGTAAGTCCTTCGCTGTTTTACCGACAGACGCGCGGAAATATTTCAACAGATATCAAGTGGTCCATGAATACACTTTCTTACGGTCGGTAATATAGGTTACCCCATTTGGGTGTTGCGTAAAATTAGAAACTACTATGCATCTATCTACGTTGTTCATAACCCAAGGTAATTAATAAAACCAATAAGAATAGTGAGCCAAACGATATTTAAAAAAAATGATATCCTGGTCTCGAACCCGAGACTCCTCCGCGCTAATCGAAGCACCATGCACGTTTGCCGTTTAGCCACCGTGATAAAGTAATTAAATAATTTATATTTCTGTTATTACCCACGTTTAAAGTTTGCTTGAATTATACATTCGACCAATCAGAAACGTGGGCCTGGTTCGAGGCTTCTCAGACCAGGTGGCGCGTCGACGCCGAAATAAAACTTGGACCATGAAAATCGGCGCGATTAGTAATCACCCTACTCGTCTCTGGTCGAACGTTTGATCTTGACTTGAAAGTTTGTCAAACTTGTGAACGTCAAGCGTCTGATCTCAAACGACCATTTCACAGCTCCACTTTGGGGCACGTCTTGTTAAGGCACGCCATTTAATTAAAAGGATCCGTTGCTAAGTCAAAAAGACAAAGTAGAAGATCAATACTCATCATTTATGGTGACTCTGCAATTAGGACTACAGTGAATCTACAATTAAGGACTACAGTGAATCTATTGCCCCTACGTGCGTCACCGATAACGCTGTTTACAAGTAAGACAGGGTAAACGCGTACATGTAAAACAGCGATGCGCACCTTTTACGTAGTTTCGATTCAGGTAACCTCCTCGAGAACGTTCTAGTGTATCTGTCACCTTCCAAGCATCCCTTGGATCCAGGTCAACAGCATGTTTACTCGAATACATGGAAACCCATCTACATCTAATAGGGGATCAACACATCTAGTTTCAACCGGCTTAGCCGACGTTTAAAACTGGTCTAGTATTCTGCTTGCTATTCTGTAAAACTGACTCTTGGACATTGATATCCATATCCAGAAATACATCTCAAATTGAACATTTACTTGTAAGACAATATTTACTTATAATAACTTGCAACACGTCCCCAGACGGTGAACATTCAAGTTGTGCCATTATGGATGATAATGATGAGCTGAACAATTCTGCGTGGTGCATGTTTACCGACTATTCCCGCTGCAAAGTAAGTTCCCAGTTACTTCGTGAAGGCGCATTGATTGTCGCCCAAAGAATAGAAAACTACTTACTAGCTTCCTTATCGACCGAGAACAGAATTCGACTCGTTAGAAATTCTCATTTCTCATCGATTCGTAATTCCTCCGTGCACATGGCTCGAAGGACTCGTACGACACGTATCGACCATCTCTATGCTCTCGATACTTTCAGCAGGGAACTACTTTTAATCTAGGCTAATACCTTTTCCTGTTAAAAGCTTCATGGAATTCTACCCTCGTTACTGGTACAAAGGGTCGTGAATCTTTTGCACGAGATATCCTTTTTCGTTTACGCTTTTATTACAGCTCATAATCGTACACTGTCTTCGAAGTCTTATCGATTTGAATTTTTTTTCTCCTGAAAAAAAAAAAGAAAGTGTATACACATGCAGTACGTTTCTTTTTATTATTCTTCGCTACGAGGAACTTGGCATTGTCGCGTGACGTATTGCTTTATAGCTACGGTAATCATAGTTTTGCTGTTTTGTACCAACATAAAGTGTAGGTTACCAGTGCATATTTTTTCTCGAAGCTTCGACTACCCATTTAC
>JARQSV010000340.1:6419-33118 GCA_030142285.1 Calameuta idolon | reverse complement strand
GCAGAAAGTCTTGGATATTTGCTGTGTAAACCCCTATCGCAGCACAGCAAAAATCCAAGGCTTTCTGCACTGAAATCAATGCATCGATCATGTACTTTCGACCATGGTATGAAGAAAACTTTTTTTTCGTAAAATCTTTCGGTAACTGCCTTCTTTGGTTACTCTACTCAGATCTAAATAAGTTGAATGAAAGTGAGGCTCCCTGCTTTACCTTACCTATCCCGTTACCTCGGTAGAAAGGCGAACGTTACAATATATGTATTTGCCCATTAAACACAATTATATTACTTGGAAATAACAAATTGCATAATAATTGTTATATTTATGTATTGTGACGAACTGGGTAGGCGATTCTGCCTAGGGTTTGTTCAAAATAACTATCGCAATAACTCGATGGGAGGGGACGCGAAAAGAAAGGGAACATGGGGTAAAATAGAACAGAATATAATTAATAAAGTAAAGTGCCGATACAGGAAGATATAAAATAAAAGCAAAGCAAAGGACAGGAAAGAAAAGATAGCTGAAAATATAACTAGACAGAACCAAAACAATCACACGCTGGGCTCACGCAGGAGCACGCGGGTCGCAATCGGACTTTAAACGGGGTGGTGGACAAGAGGAGATCGGGGAAGGAGGGCTACACGAAAATAACAATTTGGGCGCCAGCTTCGGTATCGGTGTAGCACTGCCGAGTGACCTGCGAAGGTCCCCGAATATTTACTTTGCGCGATGGCACGATTAGCACGGGGGAGAGGTGAGAGGATCTCAGGGAGGAAGGTTTCCGAACGCAATAGTGGCTGCTTAATATACCTCGGATTCTGAGGGCTAAAAACAGCGGACAGTGGAGAGGGGAGGGGATGGAGGGTCACAAGAATACTAAAATTAAGCCTTGAACTGGTAGGCGGAAGGCCCGTTTGAAATAAAAAAAAAAGGCTGCAAAATAGAACCTTGCAAATTGCTTCCTCATTATTTTACTTGGTTTTTTCTATCACAATGACGCAAAGTAGAATCTTACACTTTGCTTCTTGATTCTTTTCCGTCGTTCACAAAGCCTCCACTATGAAGAAGTTCTTTGATTAATTTCGGCTTCTTCATAGAGGAAGTTTTGTGAACGACGGAAAAGAATCAAGAAGATTCTTTACGACGTGGACGACGAGAACGACGAGGACATCGAGAACGACAACGTGGACAACGAGGACAACGCGGACAACGAGGACAACGAGGACAAAGAGGACAACAAGGACGATGAGACAATGAGGACGGCGAAGACAACGAAGATAACGACGAAGACAAAGAGGAGGACAACGAAGACAATGACGAGGACAACGAGGACGTCGAGGATGAAGAAGACAACAGCAACGACGACATATACGACGCCGTGAACGACGTGTACGACGAGAACTTCCTCTTTGAGGAAGGAAAAAACTGAACCTATTTTGTCCGAATTGAATTTTCGAAGCCGCACGCGCGCACGCACACACGCACGCACGCACGCACGCATACATACGGACATTTTTTCTAAACCACTTTTCTCGACATTTTAGACCATTTTAAGCATTCTGACATGAAAATCTCGGAAAAAAATTTTTCATGAAAACATAGCTTCCTCTATGAGAAAGTAAAAGAGGAAGAAGGCAAAAATGCCGGACCACGTGGGCCGGCTCGCTATGTCCTGATGGGATTTAAAAGAGGTAATAACGCAAATACTAAAAGGGAGGTGGACAAGGGCAGAAAAGGAGAAATGCAATGACTCAGTACTCACTCAAATAGCAAGACTCGATATAATTCCAATACTTGCACTCCACAATCAGTCACTCAATATTCCGCCAAACTTTTTATCGCAACTCAAAAATCCGCAGTCGCTCGTCGATATCCTGGCTCAAAGTGACAGGATTTGCCGCTTGCCGGTCCTCGTGGGCTTCCAGGGCCTTGCACATTGGCTGCTTCCGCCGGGCTGAGAGGGCTACGCGTTCCGGCATTGGTTGGCAGTTCCGGCATGGCAGGGCATTGGCAGGTTCTGTTGTCGCTGGCCCGTCGGGCCTTCTGCAGCCTCGTAGGCGGGTGGCACGGCGCTGGCTGTGACGCGCCGGGCAATATCGCGGCCTCCAGGCCTGTCAAAAATCTCCCGGGCGCGTCCGCGGTCTCGGAGGGAGGGCTCCATCGCTGTCACGCAGGCCTCAGGACTACTTGCGTGACGGGATTGCACCGGGGCTGCATAAACGTGGTGATGGTGGTGGCGGGCGGGCATCCATCCCACGGGAGTCTCAATCAGCTGGTACTCCTGCTCATGCCATCCCTGCCTTCCGCTGCCTCGGCAACGTAGCCGCTCTCGCGATCCTTCCTTGCGGAGGTGGTGGCGGGTCCTCGTAGATGTTCCTCGATGACGGTCTTCGATGATGGTCCTTGAGCCAGTACCCTACGGGGAGCGGATGCAGGGAGGGGATCTTAAAGCTAGTTACAATCCTAAAACACTAAATATACGCAATTAACAGTACTAAATAGTAAATATACGCAATAGCAATGCTCAAGGCCGGTGGGGAACTCGAGGCAGGTGACGGGGAGGAGTCGCTAGTAACATTTTTGTTACAGTATGTATACAGGCGACATAACTGAAACACAGTTACATTAATAGAACATCACTGTTAATTTATTGTTTCATTATCTTCACGTATATTTGACTTAAATAAATCAATAAATCAATTCAATTATGTAATATTTATGTAATATTATTACATTACGACGTTATGTTCTTGAGGCGGAAATTATAACTTAAATTAAAGTTTCCGGTGTTATGAATTGAGTAACGCGCCTACGTCAGAAGCGACGGACTGGCCTGGTATCGACGCGGTACATTTATGGAAACAAATGAGACACAGTGTCGAAATCATAATGAAATACAGAAACAATCCTCTGGTTAATATGTCTCTTCAAATTCCAAAAGTAATACTTAAAAGGCAGACGGCCTCACTCCATCAGACCGGAGTATTGGAGAAACGAGGAAAGTATCACTGCAGTGATTTAGTCGGAGTACTAACCTCATCCTCGTGCCATTCGTACTCGCACAGAACTCAAAGTTCCACCTGTACTAGCGTGATTTCAAATTATTAGTCTTTTTTAATCAATCATTTTTACTTGTTTTCAAGAGTTTAAGTTATAACTTTTAACTCGACAAGAAATTCCGAATTAACCGGCTCCCAGAATATCTATTCCGGTATTCCAATTCGTGAATCTAACGTGGAGTCACAACACCGGTAATACTCTTGCAATATTACTTGTTATATTTGGTTTCGTAGCTGCAATTTAACATTTATATAAAAGTATTGAGTAGGTGGTTATTTGAATTATACAGTTCATTCTAAATTCAATCATCGTATATCATCAAACTTAAAATGAGAATCCGTCAGTTACATTCCGTAAATCACATTAGTTTTTAAAATGACAACTTTAGTAGATTGGCTCCTTAAGCAGAAATGATAATTTAACGATATATACTTATAACGATATATACTAATAAATAATTCCATCGAATTTGTCTTTACTGCTCTCGTGTTTTATTTTGCTCGGGTGATTATAATGGTAACTGTACAATTATCAGTTAGAGGAAGAGAAAAATGTAATTGAAGAAAACAGAGTTGTTATTATCAATCATATATCGATATGTGAAATAGCGTATCCAATACTGGCGCAAAGGTATATAAAATTTTGAAATGTATCATGGTACACCCTTTATTAAAAGAAAATATTATGTTTACCTGAATCAATTTGTTTTATTTGTTCGTCGTTACTTATTGGCAGTGAAATGCTTTGCAACGTATCACCGCCAGGTAGACTAACAAATTCCAACTGCGTTTTTATGCCTTTCTCTACCACATCTTTAGCTTTATGTTCAGTTATATCTTTCATAAGACTGCCATAAAATGAACCAGGGTCAACAGAAGACACTGAAATATCAGACAGTCCTCGCGAAGTTTGCAGCACGACAG
Organism: Calameuta idolon; assembly: GCA_030142285.1. Classification (NCBI taxonomy): domain Eukaryota; kingdom Metazoa; phylum Arthropoda; class Insecta; order Hymenoptera; family Cephidae; genus Calameuta; species Calameuta idolon. Next base: position 29,135 of record JARQSV010000340.1, on the reverse strand, counting down.
AACATTCCGAAGAAGTAGAAGTTGGGGAAGAACACGCAATTCCTCCCATTATAACGGAATTTTGCTGATTTGAATTCACTTTCAAATGTTTATCTGCTTCCCGTAAGCCGATTAATTGTTCCTTAATGTGACTCTGAAGCTCTCTAGAACAGATAACAATAGACAATTAATTACGGAGTGCTTGCGTTTTACAATCCTATACGTCAATTATACGTCAATAGTAATAAAAACTCACTTTATAGCTGAACGTAGTTCAATTAGTTGTGAATCTTTGTAAGATGAAAGCACTAATAATCTCTCTCTCTCTAATCTCAAATATTGTCCATCCATGAATTTCTGTTGTGCAAGTTCTATTTGTTCATTAAGATTCATTCTAAGTTCAGAGCACATCTTCCGTAATAAATCTACCCGTTTGTTTTCCTCCACCAATGCAGAAATCGTATTCTGATTCTCTGCCAATACTTTTTCCGTATCGGTTAATTCTATTTTTAATTGCTTTATTTCACATTCCAAAAGTGCCTCTCGTTCACGAGCTTCGTTCAAGAGTAGTGCTTGCTGGTGAATTTGCCTAATAACAAAATGTTGGTATTATAAATATTTATTACTTCACAGAAAAAATTTTTTCTTAAAATTGTCTACAAGGAAAATATTAGAGGTTATCAATGTATGTATTGTAACGTGGTTTCCGAGAGGGATCCATTACAAAACCTGTCCCTCCACTCACCGCCATCAGAAGGAAATGTCTGTGGCCTTCATTTCTAAAAAATGAATAGTGGTCCTGGTTTCGGGAAGAGGGACTGGGGGAAGATGGTAGACCGGCGGCGAAGGCACGAAGCCCTTTTGGAGTAAGATCTCTCGCGGAAGAGATACCTAACCGCCGGGACTCATTATAATTACATTCAGAACTATAGAGAGAAATAGAATATGCGTGAGTTATCTCACAGACGAGGTTAGAAGCGAGAAAACTTCGCACCCAAAAATCTCATAATTGGCTATATGAGAACAATTTTCAGTGACATGGTGTAATGTTGATAGATATAAAACTTTGCCTTCTTTGAATTTCATCAATGCTTCTGCCAATCAATGCGATAAGTGTGGGATAGGAATTAGCAAAGATATAGTCGGTTCGCGATAAAAGATTCGTAGGCAATCACTTTCTAGATTATTCTATTTTAAATATTTTCTAAGTAATAATTTAAAAATTCGGTTGCGCAGGGAAAATGCTTCATCATAAGGCTTTAATTTTGTACAATAAATTACTGCATAGTACTTTCTGTGCAGAAAACATTGGACGTGAAATTTTCTTGTTTCCAACCTCGTCTATGTGACGACCCACCCATAAAAGTAGTCTGTTCCATTCCTCCGTAAGGAGGGAGTTTAGTTTAACAGATTCAAAAAATCAATTTCTTTTTTTGCATTAATAAAAAATGTAGGATTTACAAAATATGCTGAGATGGAAATTGAATTTCAAACAGTAGCCTCGACGTCAGACGAGCTCCCACTAGAAGCGTAAAGACCTAGCACTGTACTTAGGCGCACGCGCAGGACTATTGAGTCTCTAGGTTCTGGCTACGCGGCGCACAACAGGTAGCACCCTTGCCATTCGTGGGATTAATAAGAAACGCATGCGAAGGATGATCAAATTTTGATCGGTGGCCAATAGCACATATACTGGAATAATAAAAGGATTCTTTGTAACAGACCAGGACCGATTATAATTATAAGGACAATAAACTGTAAGTCAATTTATAATCGATCAAGTGTTATTATTTCTACAATTTCCTGAGGTCACCTAATTCGAACCTTGTCTCTGACTAGTCGGTGCACTTCGTATCATTTATGGTAAGGGTTTATTGGTTTACCTGAAAATCAATTGGCACTCAACGTAATAAAATAGTACAATTCAGAGTCCTAGCAGCCATTGACCCCGGCTGCAGTAGGTAAAGGCTTTATTATGTAAAAATTTCAATAAAATAAAATAGAGCCTATCTCAATGCTTCCATAATTTTATTTTGGAATTCATATAATTATAAGATCGGCACAGTTGTCGCAGGTATAAAGTTATACTAGCTTTGCTAGTTCCCTCGACGTTTTTTACATTACAAGAACAATTCTTTGAAGACGAGGAAGGTCTTATGTATGGCTCTGTAATAGCGGTCTGACCCTTTATCAACCGTAAGTATCGTGAGAATATTAAAAAGCTTTAGATTTCTAACTGCAAACATCATGAGAGCGTCAATAACTTTAAACGCGTTCACAAATCACTTTATTCAAAGCATGTTCGGATCGTTGTAGTCTTTTTCATGGATTTTACTTAAAGCTATATAATTTTACTTGCTTATTTATAACATTTTTATCCACAATAAAAAATTGATTTTGTTGGTCGAAAAAAAGAAGCTTTTGCTCGCAATCGCTGTAACATTTCCTATTTTCCATATACTTATTTGTAAAAACGTATAATCCCCGCGTAATTTACTTTAACTTTAACACCAACTTCGAATTTTTGCTTTCGGATGACTCAGTTCGGTGCTACACGTTACGCCAATAAAAAAGTTCGCCTCCGACGTGCTATCATACATTTGTACACCATCATTATAAAAATAAACGTTTTAAAAAGGACCACATTTTTTTATTTCTTAAGAACGTCCCTATATATTTAAAAAAAAATCAATACCGTACCATTCATAGTTATCTCCAAAAAAATGCCAAAGAATCACTTTTTTTTAGCCTGCTCACACTGAAATCCCGCTCGAACTGCCACGGTTTACATCAGTAGTAATAGTTCCCGTATGGTGAGACAGGGTGTGGTCTAAGTAGGAGGGTGGGAGTAAATTTTGGCGCCAATGGATGCATGGGTTAAGTAGGAGGATGAAGTAAATTTGGACACCAGATAGAATTGAAATTACTATCGGTGCCAATTCCCACCTGTATGCATTCGGTGTAATTTTCCAGTTTTCGTGGGAAGTGTGAAAAGTGGTGGTTTTTGCTTACATTTATTGTCAGGTATGTATGTTCGATGTACACAGAGTTGCAATTTTTTTCTTAAACTCCAAATAAAATGCAATTATAAATCAAATCTAAGGACTTTATGTAGCTGCAGGACTTAATTATTGCCACCATAAGAGAATGCTTAAACTTAAAGCACGTACAAACGAGAGATTGAAAAGACTAACTCCCAAAAAAAAACACTTACGTGTACAAAATTACGCCAAGTAGAGGAGTGCTGTGCATTCCTCTACCAAAATTTACTGAAATCAAATTATTGAGGTCAAGTACATAAGTCACAACATGTTTTCCTATTATATGATCTACCACTGGCCCATCATTTTAATTGTATTTTCAAAATTTCCTATAAAGTTTTCGCTATTCATTTACATTACTACTGCTTCCCGTATTTAATTATGATTTAATGGTGATTTAATAATTAATAAAACTTTAGGTGATTGGCGGATCTGTGTATTTCTTCATATAAATTTGCGTTCATATTATGCCAGTCATCAAAACCAGCTTCGGCTTTCTATATAGAGCATATTAACGATAACTCATCAAAAATGATCACAGTAGAAGCTTAATAAGAAACAAATCGTATTAGAATACTATTAGTACGTTCAAAGTAAGTACTTTGGAATTCTTGGCATAGACCCGCCAAGAAGTTCTCATGACTTATGTACTGGGCCTCAATAATATGATTTCATTACTTTTTGTTAGAGAAATTCACAGCACTTCTGCACTTGGCGTAGTTTTTTACACGTATATGTTTTTTGGGGAGATATCACAAGCTTTTGTTGCTCAACGGGATATACAAGCTCTCAGCATTCAAATCTATATTTTTACAGATATAAAGTGTAAATGCATTGTCGTGTCGCTAATCAGAAAAATATATTGCGTTGTCGAAAATGTTCAACAGCATATAAATTTAATTTGTAAGTCTATTTTGTTGGAAATGCATAAAAATATTGTTACGTCTCGGCCCTCCTGCATACGTTATTCACCCATCTATACATATACACAGCCACTTATACCCATGGCCAACCCACATATATTGTTATACCCCAATCCATATATACATTATACACACCCAATATGTCATTATCTTTACCGACGGTACTAGATAAATACGTCAGCCAATTAATCGTTTAACATAATTAATCCCATTGATATAATTACGTTTATATTTTGGATTATATTCCGCTACAGTATTGGAATCCTTAATTTACGGATATGAAAATGTTACGCTTATTCTATCAGGCATTATGTTCATAAGGAATTTGTCATACTAATCCATATTATGTCTTCAAATAAAAGATAAACCTGAAGCTCCTGGAGACTAGCAGTACTTGCGAGGTTTCAGCTACAGAATTGGAAGACTCAGGTATGCAGCAACAGACAGGTAATTGTTAGTGTTCTGATTTGTTAATCAATCAATAAGAAAGGGAATTAAAGACCAATTATACTCAAAAGAAGTAATGGAAGGGATAAGAAACGAAGTTGTTAAATAGGGTTGGAGAGAGGCAAAGGTCAGTCAGCAAGCCAGTCAGAGAGTACCAGTGCTAAAAGAAGTCAATATCCTCAAAATCCAAAAAAGTCAAAAGCCACCCGGGTAGTACTGAGGCCCGGATGACAGCGGAGGAGTCCTCTCCCTCCGAGAATGTGGACGTGCCCGGAAGAATCTTGACAGGCCTCGAGGCAGCCATTTTGTCCGACGCATGACAGCCAGCCCCTGCGCCGGTGAACGCAGCACCGTGCCATCCACCTGCAAGGGCCTGGAAGGCCCGACATGCCGTGCCACGCCGGAACTGCCAGCCGATGCCGAAGCGCGTAGCCTTCTCAGCCCAACGGATCCACCAATCATCGAGGCCCTGGAGGCTCACGAGAACCGGCAAGCGGCGAATCCTGGCACTTCGAGCCAGGATTCCGAAAATAGCGGTTGCAAAAGTTACGAGTGTACGATTTGTGAATGATTGGCGAGTGCGATTGTGAAGGATATTGGAGGATTTACGGATTTGAGTACTGTACGATTGAGTTTTCCTTTTTTCTACTTCCCTGTCCCCTTTTCTTTTTGCCATTTGCGTTTTCGTAGTTCGTAGGTCCCCTCAGGACATAGCGAGCCGGCCCACGTGGTCCGGTATTTTTGCGTTTTTCTCTTTGTATCTCCGACGGGCCTTCCGCCCATAAGTTCGCGGCCGTGGTGTATTGCGTACACCCTTATTTCTAGTATCTTGTGTCCCCCTTTTTAGAGACTCTTCGACCCCGCCTCCTTCCATCCCGTTTTGCCCATTTTCGTAGCCATATTGTGTTCGGGAACCTTCCTTCTGAGATCCCCTCACCTCTCCCCCGTGCTATCTGTACCTTGCCCAGTAGAGTAAATATTCGAGGACCTTCGTAGGTCACTTTACGGTGCTACGCCGTAGAAGTAGTTGGCGCCCATTTGTTGTGTTTAAGTTATCTAGTGCCGGTAAGCCCCCCCCCCCCTCGTCCCCCGCGTCTGTTGCGCGTCCCTCCTTCCCCGATCCCCCTTTCCACCACCCGATTTAAAGCCCCGACACTGTGTGCTCGTCCGTGAGCCTTGCGTGGAATTGTTTTGATTTCGTCTATTATCTTTTCTTTTCTGTCTTGTGCTTTGCGTTCATTTCCTATCTTCTTGTATCGGCACTTTACGTTATTAATTATATTTTATATTTCGAGTTCACTGCGTGTTTCCATTCTTTTTCCGTTTGTTTTGCGGTGGCTAATTTGAGCAGACCCTGGGCAGAACAGCCTGCCCAGTACGTCACAACAGAAATCAAGTAATAAAGTCAAGTTTAGGAGTGTCATTCAAATCAGTTTAATCAAAGAAGCATACCTGGTGATTCTATTCTGCAAGTTTTGTGAACCATCATCAATATTATCATTTACTAAATTCTGCTACAACCTCATCTGGACCAAGGGTTCTCCCAAACAACCCACTGAACCAGTACTACTTCCCCAGAAATGATAAAATAAGGAACAGTTGGATTCCTTTGGAAATCATCGGGGTAAGCTAATGAGTATTTCCGCATACAATCAGATACACACAACAATTCATTCATATCCAGAATACTTAAGTTACATAAAACGGACCAAAAATACCCGAGCAAAGAAACCATCAGATAGTTCAATTAAACCTTGTCTTAGTTCCACCAAACAAGATACTGCAATAGAGTTACGGAACGATTCTCCTAATATTGATAGGAGAATTCCCTGGAAACTAATTCTTATTCCTTCCGATTCTTTACCTACTGAACCAATTAACATATCGCATAGGCATATTAACCATTTTAGGGAATCATTAGAAGCCGTGTGTCTCAACCTACCACAACTGCATACGAACCAAGCAGCTCAGTTGGATAGCATATAGTGTTTTCGCATCAGTGGCGTACGGTAGCAGATATAAACAGTTAAAGACAGGACCGAACTAACGCGTGGACGCACTGTTTACCACCGGCAAATCAGACCAACGGACCATCCTAACTACCTTTTCTAAATCAACATTTATTCAATCTTTATAATTCTCAATATTTCCTATCTCGTATCAGACGTCAAACATAACCACGCTCCGCGTATTTAAGGAAGCGATCATAATAATATATATAAATTTTTAAAGAAAAGAGGAGAGTTTGCTATTGCTATAATACAACAATTTGAGCGAAACGCTAAAGCGTCGCTCGTTACACACTTTTTTGGACACTCTGGACTTCCACGCCTGACATCTAGACCCTGGAAACTACGGAGCGGAACGAAAATAATGACGACGGACCTAAAATAAAATCATCTCGCTCGCTATGTCAATACACCCTGATCTCGTAAATCAATTTCATTGATTTTTATGGAAACCAATTCAGAACCCTCGAGTCCTATAGTGAATTTATGAATAACTTTTTCTCATACATAGCCATTCATAAGAGCGAAAACGCTCGTTGCTATGTCCGAGGCGTAGCCAAAATCATAGAGATTTAGTAAACGCTCGATTTTAAAAACAATTTTCTCCTTCTTAATTGGAGGATCCAATGGAATGTTGCAAAAATGCAATTGAATACCGCGCCGTGTTACATGTTCCATGTCTCATTGCATTGTAGAAGGGTCTTCAGTGCGTGTCGCGCGTGTGTACCGTATACATTAATTAATTAACCACATTAATCATGGAAAGTTCAGACTCTGAAACCGAATGCATGACTCCACCAGAAGTCAAAAGCGCTGCGCAGGAAACGAGACAAAACTTACTCCCTGAAAAGTCGAAGAAAAAGTACGAAGGCGAATATTTGACCTACGAAACATGGAAAGACAAAAACAACGTGAAAAAAACGTCAGAAAACGTATTACTTGCCTATTTCGCAAAATTATCTCAAACCAAGAAGCCATTTTTTCCATGCTAAAATCTATCATAGATAACATGGAAAACGTGAACATTGGAAACTACACGAAAGTTATATCCTTCTTGAAAAAAACAAAAAAAAAAGGCTTCGAAAGCAAAAAGGCGAAAGTTTTCACAGCAGCACAGATAAAAGAGTTTTTGGAAAAGGCTCCGGATAACACATACCTAGTAACAAAGGTAATGTCAAAAAGCACTATTCACAATATTTTAGACATATATACACTATTTACAAAAAAATTGCAACACAACATTATATATAACCGTACACACTATTCAATATTTATACACATGATTTACAGACACTATTTGCACAATTCCTTTACAACATTTTATGCACAAATAATCAGAAAATAATACAAACATGTATTAGTTTTAGGTTGTAACGGTTTTCGGCGTCTACGGCGCATGCCGAGGTGGAGAATTCATAAAGATTGAAAACAATCATATTGGAAACCACAACAATGTGATCCTAGTAAGAATACCCGACAACAAAACGAAATCGCCACGATCATTCACTATTGAAGGAAAAATGTGCGAGATCATTCGAAAGTATGCAGCACTTCGCTCACCAAAAACAACTACCAATCGATTCTTCATAAACTATCAGCATGGAAAGTGTACAACCCAAATAATTGGGAAACACAAATTTGAAAAGGTGCTGAAGGAAATTGCTAAGTTTCTCAATTTGGAAGATCCTCACCTCTATACGGGTCATGCTTTCCGGCGCACTTCAGCAACCTTGCTCGCCGATGCTGGGGCTAACATAACCATGCTCAAGCGACATGGTGCTTGGAAATCAACAGCTGTAGCTGAAGGTAGTTTTACCCATTACGAATATTTACATAACCGAGCTCTCCCTTAAAAAAAAAAAGAGTACTTTTTACAGGTTAAGTAGAAAGTTCAATTGAGAATAAAAGGAAAATCGGCACAATGATAAATAGCTCGATTTCTCAATTAACTTCATTCAACAACATTGGCCAAACCAGAAATCAGAATGAGGAACTGTTGCCACCACCCCCAAAAGTAGCCAAAGTGGCCGTAAATAGAGAAACAACAACCCATACAAATGACACTTCGAATATGGGCCTATCTGATTGCACCAAAATAATTCAAAACTCTCTCCCGCTCTACATTAACGAATCAGAAGGGAACGAAGTGGGTGAACAAATTCGTAGAACCGCCGAAAATAATCAACATATTATCAACATAACCAACTGTAATTTTTATTTTCAAACCGAATAAAATAGTTAACTTTGATTAAATAAAAAGTGTACACTTTTCCACAGACAATTTTTATTGTAATCTGTTTAATCAATATTTGCAACAATTATAATTTTCATTTTGGAAAAAGATATAAAATAATGTACATTGCATTATTAAATTTAAAAAATGCACTTTTCAGAAGACGGTTTTCATTGTGATTTCTCATTATTTGTAATATTTTTTATTCGATGAATTATGCCAGTCATTTAAAATGTGCATTCTCAAGAAGTTTCAATATAATATTCATATAACTGTTAAATCGTGGTTGTGGTTATTTCGGGGGGCTTCGCCCCCTGAACTCTCTTCCACCTCTGTCAACGCGTTGCCCGAGTTACCAAATTAATCTGCTGGTTTGCACCGACCTGAGAATCACCTACTACGCGGAAACTCGCGTTTGCTCCGCTGTTGAAGAAAATTGTATGTGAACCTCGATAAAAAACGGGCGTTTGCACCTTGTATAAAGTTGAGAACCCCTCGGCTTCGCCTCGGGGACCTCAACTTTATACGCGGCGCGGAAACGCCCGTTTTCGCTCTCGGTGTTCAATATACTATAATTCTAAACACGGATACAAGGGATGCTTCAAGTAAGTCTCGGCGGGCCGTGCCCTGCACGGCGGGTTGTCTGTACTTGGCGCGAGCCTCGACCGAGGCTCTTGATATTCCATTTCAATTTCCTCTCATTCCATATTAAATCATCCTCTATTCTCTCCTTCCTCGCCCTCAGTACCCTCATTTTCTTCTTTACCTGCTTCTTTTGCTGTACGCTTCCCAACTTCACTATTACCATTCCTCCCTTTTCGCTCGTCTCTCTTCTTGCTTCTTTCACACTCACAACCTGCACCTATTGTCCTCGTTAACTCGTCTACCATCTCCCTGCTCATCTTCTCACCTGCTCTTATTTCCTTTATCTCTCTATGTTCTCTCTTCTTTCTTCCTTTTCCTTTATCTCTATCTTTCTTTCCACCGCCCTTAACCTTTCCATAATTTCCTTTTCTTCTTTCCGCTCACCTTTCTGTACTTTCTCACCTCTAGCCTTTTTATTTTCTCTTCAAATTCTCTCCCCACTTTCATTCTTTTCTCCTTATTCTCCTTATTCTTATCTCCTTTCTATCTGCCTCTTCCAGTCTTTTCTCCAATTCTCCCATTCTCTTCCACATTTCCTCTCTCTCTTCCTCCCATTTTTCCTCCCTTCTTTTTATCTTTTCCTTCAGCCTCTCTATCTCGTCGTTTACCTCTCTCTCTTGCCCCTTTACCTCTTCTAGCCCACCCTTTATTTCCGTGTGACGATACTTCCTCCTTCCCTCCCACCCATCCCTTTGGTCCCCGCAATTCCTTTACTGAGACCAAGCGGAGGAGATAATATAAAGAACAACATAAACAGCATCTTGCAAATAATTTTTGAACGGTCCCTTGAGAATGGATTCTCGAATAATATATTGTTAATAGTAGTGATGTGAGTGGTTAAATAACCGGTTAAATATCTTTGTAAATAACCGCGGCTACTAACGATACGTTACTGGCGCCATCGGCGGTAATTTATACTGTGATTGGTTACTTAGTTCCCGCTATAGTCCATCGAGTTGAAAGTGAAAAGTTTTTTTTTGGAACGCTTCGCGAGAAGAGGTATGTACAAGCGACAATCCCATAAATTCTTGACCGTAACATTTCTATTTCGAGTAGTTGAAGTTAGACAAATTAATAATCGTTAGACTGTTTCCTTTATTTATTTCTTAACCTCTTAACTTTAGTGCCAAGTTCTTCATGCCCAAACACGAGAGTCTCGTTCGGACATTCTTTAATAAAGTCCCAGTGTCAGATGACACCGTTGGATCGAAATGCAAAGTTGGGACTTGCATGTTCTGCGGCCAGAATTATGTTTCGAACGCAATTCGAATGGCAAAACACTTACTCGAAGAATGCGCGAATTGTCCCCAAAATGTAAAAGCAATATTTAATACAACGCCAGCTGATGATCTAGAGGCGCTTTCTACAGTCGGAAAGTCATCTGCAAGTTTGCAGTCACAGATTCAGGTATATCGAGATATGCTTATTTTACTTTCACTCGTGAATTTGTGGTGTAGAATCTTTGTATTAACATTTATTTCCATGATTTTATTGTAGCAATTGACTCTAAAGCAAGACGTGCCAAAGTCGAGATCTACCGCTATGGCGACTCAGCGTCAAACAAGTATGAAATGGTTTGTTGACACAATGCCTATTCCAATGAAAAATGTCGATCACGAAAAGCGAGTACTGGTAAGATTTTTTCAAGATTCTACGACTCCTCTGGTCACGGCCAACGATGTTTCAATTATCAAACACGCTGCTTGATGCCGAATACAAGTCTGTCGAAGCAAAGATCACCGAGAAGATAGTTAAAGCTGATTCGTTAACTGTTATGTCGGATGGCTAGACCGATATCAATAGCAACTCTTTGATCAATATCCTCGTAGCCACACCCGAACCAGTGTTTTCTTTTTTCGGCTATAGAATCAATAGAACAAGCTCATACAGGACAGCATATCGCTCACATTCTAGGTCAAACGATTACCCGAATCGGTAGTGACAAAGTGCATGCAGTAGTAACGGACAACGCGGAAAACATGAAGTTAGCATGAAAGATGCTAAAGGACAGTTTTCTACATCTGATAATCTACGGTTGTCCGGCCCACGGAATCAATCTTATCATCAAGGACATTCTTTTTCTGCAGACAATTCAGAAACAAATTCACGAAGTAAAGGACATTATTAAATTCTTTTGAAACACACAATTAGCGAAACAAGTCCTGAAGAAGATTTAACTCGATAATGGTGGAAAGGAAATGGTGATATTGCAGCCCGTCGAGACTCGCTGGGGATCACATTGCGCGGCAATAAACAGCCTTCTACGCACGAAAGATCATCTTCAAATGGCGGTGTTGCATAGAGAAATTTCATCAAAAATCACTGTAGTGATGAGAAGGAATCTCTTAGACGATGATTATTTCTGGCCGATGCTACAGAAATTGCACGACTTGATCGAACCACCAAGCTCGTTAATCAAAACTATCGAAGAAGATTATCCCAATCTGTCTTACTTTGCTATCAGCGTCCAACAGCTATTTTTGCACTCCAATCGAATCTGTTTTTCCTGTCGGCAGCAGACGAAGAGGCCTTAAGAGATGCGTTCAATCAACGCAAAGAATTTCTGTTTCATCCAATTCAATTGGTGGCTCATATGTTGAATCCAAAGCTCGACAACTCGCAATTGTCCGAAACTGAGGAACAGGCAGCATTAGACATGATTGCCATGCAAGCGAAGCTGATGCATTTGGACTGCGATATAGTTTTTGTAGATCTTGGTACATTTTATTTTGCTAATTCTGAGACAAAGTTTACATTGATTAACTCGTTAATACTTGTATATGCACATTCTATTTCCACTTCCAGGTGACTTTGTCAGCAAATCGTCGATATGGGCAAGCAATTTATTTGGGAAGCCGCCAAAAACATGTCTCCAGTAGCTTGGTGGAAAGTGTACTGCGCGAGACGGGAGCTGACAAAATTAGCAGTGATCGTCTTGAATTTGCCGTCAACTTCTGCCGCCAGTGAAATGAATTGGAGTGCGTTTTTCACTGTGAAAACAATGAAGCGAAATCGACTCAGTCGAGATCGTACAACAAAACTAGTCGCTGTCAAGTACAATCTTAATTTGCTTAATAAGAAGCAGGACGACAAAGGTGACAAAGAATATCATCAAGAAACTTACAGCAAAGGCAATAGCAGAAACGAATCCGGTGTCCATACTCCCGACTTCCAGGAATTCGAAGATGAAGTCTTTATGGAAGAGGAGTGGCTCGATTGTGATGTCCTAAGCGATAACGAATAAAATAAACCTTTTCCACGATTACAGATAAAGTATTTTGAACGCTGCACAGTGATCTTCATAGACTACGAATTCATAAGTTATATACTTATTGTACCTTTTATTTTTAATTATCATGTGATAGCAAATGTGATTTTTTAAGTTTATATAGAGTCAATATCGTTTTTAAATTTCTATACCTATATTTTGTGATATTAATGTGTGATAAGCAACAAAAAAGTTATACTCTATATAGAGCTTAATATAATTAACCAAAAAACAAAACTTCCTATGAAAAAGTTATGGAAAGTTATCTTAACAAACATATTGTAATTTTATAATAATAAATAAACGTGTTCGTAATTGCTTATAATGAATACATTTATCTATACACTGTACATTTCTTGCAATCCGTTCATTTCCGATAACTACATGATTGTAAACGCTATATTTAACCGCGTTAAATCTTTTTTATACAATAATAATTAAAGAATTGCTTGATTGCTATTAAGGAATGTTTAACATCTATGTGGAATGTTTTTAATTGACGAAATTTAAAGAAGCGGTGCGTAATAATATTGAACTTTTATCAAATTCAAATTGAAATTCAGTTCCCGAGCATTGGTAGCACTGTTATTACTTAAATGAACAGTTGTTTTACCGGTTACGTTACTGGTAAAAATGGTTACGAAGAATTTTTACCGGTAAATTCACACACTAGTTGATAGTATAGTATAGCTGAAGTTGGGCCCAAGTGTTGTTTTCTTGGATCTCTCCAAGAAAATGACAGGCACACCTCATCATGATAGATTCATTTAAGCGCACACTGAAAATTCGCACAGCAGTAAGTTAGGTTAATGAAATAATTAATTGATATTAATATTGTAAAGACAACGTGTAATATCAGTTAACATTTATTTTTACAACATATTGTAATAACTCTCAGGACAATTTCAGGATATTTAAAAGGGATTCACAGGAGTGTTAGAATATTTCCGGGAATTCGTAGAATTTTATAAATAGGATATGGACCCGGAAGAGGCTTACCAGAGAATGATGGAGAATCTTAGGACCTGGATTTGTTAAGTTTTCTTGTCTTCGCCTCTCCCTTAAAAGAAAGGTAACTCAGGTGTCTCCCTCCGATTTTGTTCGTTTTGAAATATATTATTCTCCATCATAATCTAAAAGACATGTCTTTTTTTATCGACGGAAAAACGGTTTTAAGGGGGTGAAAACACCCCCAAAGTTGGGCTCTTTGAGGGCGGTTATTGCATCATGATGAATATTGAAAAATACAAAATGAGAGATTGCGAAGGTATCAAAGAATAACTGATACGTGACTATGAATCGTATGTAACGATAGATGCTTTATTGTTAACAGTTTGTAGGAACTGCCTGAACAGAGTATAAGTAAGAGAGAGGAAACGAAATCAAAGCGCAGTGGAAAGCGCAGTCGCCTGTCTGAGACAGAGCAGTGCGACGCCCGTGATACGCGCGAAAACTTAAATCCTAACAACTATGCCAGATACTGTTAAAATCTAATTCTGTAACTGTTATGGCAGATGGTAACTACACGTAAACTCATTTTATTACAGATTTATGGAAGTATGTAATTCTTGCGAATGAATGTCTTTAAAAATGACTAATGACTAACAGATGCAGTATTTGTGTCTCATTACTCATTGTGACGATAGCTTCATTTAAAAAAAAAAAAAAATCGGATGAATATGTTCATACCATTACATGTTATCGGACAAACAACGTTTAAGAGTATGTAAAAAGCATTAAAAATGCAGGTAAATCCTCTAAATGTTCTCAAATTTTGACTTGCCACATTTCAATTACTAGAAATCAAAGAAATTCCCATAAATCATAAAGAAATCGAGTTGAAAGAACACATTGAAACTATGTTACTGAATGCAATGAACGAGTTCAATGATATCGAAATAACAATTGAGAACTCTCTAGATTTTCAAGAACCATACAAAGAGCATTTATAAATAGTAGAAGATAATATTCTACATACCTTACCTGAGTATCCTGTATTGCCTACCAAAGACTGAACAGAAAAAAAAAAGAAAATTTATGTTACAAATATAAATCAAGAGCTGTTGAGTATTGGAGAAGTGGAAAGAAAAAAAAAAAAATATAGGTAAAAAGATTTTATTCCATCAGTCATTCAGCGATATTGTAAGCTATCTTTATCTGACGGAACCTTTTCAAACATTTAATACTCTATTTAGTCGGACTCACTCGCTTCGCTCGCTCACCAACGATATACTTATCCACTAACTTATTCAGTCTCCGAAGTTTGAACATTCCACACTATCGTAATACCAGCGAATAAAATTTACAGTAAACTAATGTAAAGCCAAATAAAATATAGTATAATAACATATCGTTTGTACTTGATTCTATTTCCTCTATTTAAAACTGGACAGAATTTGCAGTAAAAAGTCTTGTGTCCAATTAGGTTTATGCGCAAGTGGATCTCCCCCGTCAAGACAACTGGGATGCTAGGCTCATACTTTGAATAAGGGTGACACTTATAGAAAAAAAGTCACTAGGATTTGCGAATTCATGTTGGAACACTTTAAATCGGCGATCGGGGCAGGCTTAATTATTCACGACAATGATTTCAAAGCGGCTTTCAGCTGGAAATCCATTCTGGAAAAACTTTCCCAATCGAAGGAGAAAAACAAGTGGAATGTCTTGTGTAGTCACTTTCATCTACAATCCATAGTTATACAATAAAACTGTTGATATCAGCAGAAGGGAAAGTTTTATCACCTCTATTTTTAGTTTTAAAAGAACAAAATGTCGATGCATCAAAATCGGGAAAACTTACATCAAGTATAAATTGTAACGTTTTTTCTTAACGCGATACCGATAGCTAAAAAACGAGAACTAACTATCTTCGAGAAGTAACCTGCATCACCTTCGGCCGTCCACCCTTCGCCCATGCATCCGCAAGCCAGGCAAAAGCCCACCAATTCTTTTGTCACCGAAAACTGATAAGCTGGGAGTTGTGGTGCAACAGATCCAACTCCGCCAAAACGAGAGCTCTTACGAAACTTGAACGCATGAAATCGAGAAACGCAACCGTAGGTGCTGATCTTTGGGGTCCCGTAAAATTAGCAAACGCAACTAGATGCATGAATGATAACGGACGGCTACGGAAATGCACGGCCACTTAGACTGCTAAGTTCAGGTAGAGAGAGTCGGAGTAAGCATTAGGTAAATAGTGCCAGAAAAGAGAAAAATAGTCGAGAACGTTACAGAACAACTCGGTGCTGTAAAATTTCAATACCTGTGACAAGATTCATCGATGTCCATCTGGATATTAGGGCTCCAATACGAAACTCCAAAGGCTTCAAATATTGCCTCGCCTTAATTGATAGATTTATAAATTGGCCAAAGGCGATACCCATTGTAAAGACTCCAGCAGACACAGTTATAAATGATTTTCACAGGACGCGGATTGCTCCGTTTTTAGTACACGCGACCATAACTACCGTCAGAAGCTATGGTCCAGCCTTTTACGAACGTCATCGACTGTGACAGAATTCAAACAACTGCATATTATGTAGTGTGGTTGAGCGTTGGCACAAGTTCCTCAAGGTCTCGATCATGTGCCATGAGGAAACTACTAAGTGAGTGGACATGCTGCCAATGGTTTTTCTCAGACTGTGTACAAACTTCAAAGAGAATTGCCCAATTTTTGTAGCAGAAATGATGTACGAAAAGACGTTGTGGCTTCCAGGTAAATGTCTCGTCGAGGATCACAGAGTAGGTGGACAATAAATTTTCGTTCGAAAACGTCGAAGAACATGCGCGATGTCTCACTTACGCTTTTAGCGCATCACTACAAAAGAAAGGTATTTGTTCAAGACAAAAGGATCGCTAATCCCATCTCGTGGAGGACTGTAAAGTCTTTCAGAGAATATCGTCACGTGTTTAAAGTCGAGGAAAAAGAATGGACCTAAAGGGGGGGCACAGGACGGCTAAAACTAGCCTTTTTGGAGCGCAGAAAATCATAGTCAAACGATCGAGAAATCTACAAATGCCTTCGCACAGCAATCTAGAAGCATCACAACACAACCTGGAAAAACAAAGATGGCGCATTTCATAACCCAAACAGAGTTTTGAGATATTTCAGGGGAGAGATATAAGATCAAGTATTGCCTCCTCTAATATGAACGAACTCCACAGTCGGGTTTTGGAAAGGAACCACGGTATGGCATGGCGATCTTAAGAAAGCTATTTCTCCTCGTCATGACTCTTCTTAGGTTGCATAAATCGGTGCCTTGCCTAATGAGAAATAACATTACGTGTGTTCTATCGTACAACTCTTATATCTTATTCTGATATTGTATCCCACGGTCAGAGCCTACGAGGTGTTGAGTCTCCCGGGCAATCTCGAGGTATCAAAAGCGAGAAAACGCTCACTAGCATCCGTCGTCAACGGTTTGGTCCTTATCAGAATACCGAGAATTGCCTCGGGCATAAAGGAGCTAGGAACCTTAGGTTCCTATGCCATAGTAGTTCTGAGAATTGCAAGGAACGTTGCCTTATAAGGGCATACGTTAAGAAACAAAAACGCTTATGCAGCAACTCCGATGACACCAGCGTCGAGATGCGACGAGGTGTCGGCAATCTGGTCCGAGCAAGTCGAGGAGACGGTCATTGGAAAGAATCGTGAGTTCATCTTTAGAAAAGAGCAAGAGCTCGTCATTAGAAAAGAGCAAGTGCTCATCATTAGAATATCGTGAATTGTATCGTGTTCCGCAACAACCTGAAAAGGCGGCAAGAGCCTGCCGGTTTGTTCTGTAATAAACTTGTACCGTGGATATACATCCGCCGTACCGATCAATTGTGTTCCGCTGTGCCGTAACACACAATAAACACTATCATTATTGCTTTAATCTTCACCTCAGAGTTCTCACTTTGAATAGCACCTTACCCACAACAATGATAAAATATTCCCTAAAGTTAGAAGTGTTGCTCGGTATGTTCTCTACTAACTAAAATTGTATGTCGCACGGGAGATATTTTTCGTAGAATTTACTGTAGTGTTCTTGCCATATCTCCCATCGATAGCTGTCGGATTGTATCGTCATTACTGCCACAGTAGTATGTAGTCCTGTGTATAATAGAGATTAATAAAATTATCCACAATAACTACGTACTTAAAAAAATTACAAAACAGTTTTCTCATACTTGTTGTACTAATTGATATACCATAAAGAAAGCTTTACTATATTTATAGTGTACAAAAGCGTACGTATAATGGTACGGACATGCATAGTTACAGAAAAGTGAATCCTATTATACAACTGATAAGAATAAGTACAATTCTCTTCTTTCGATGTAGATATCAAAATATTGGGTTAGATCATTTTCGTAGTTCAATCTGAAATCTGCAAATATGATCTTCTGCAATTTTCGTATATCTTGTAGAGTTTTACACAGAAGTATTTTTTTCTATATTTTCAGCTATTCTCAATTAGAAAAACAATATATTATATGAAAGGATTTTTAAGGATTTTCAATATGTTATTGTACGCATTTTTCTGGTAATTATCGTGAATAAATGCTGGATGCTACGTTATTGCCTGTGAATATAATCATTTTGCGTGTCTTGACTGAAATACATATACAGGTAGCCCTCCTACAACACGGCATTCTATAACATGGTTACGCTCTAACACGATAAGAAAATTACGAAAACCTTTGTACAACACTGTAGTTCTACGGCACTGGATAACATGATTTTTATTTAACATATTTGAAAACCAAATTACCTTAAAATAATGACAAAAAGGAATAATGAACTATAGTGCCTTTACATGAAAATATATAAATAAATTATAATTTAATTTATGACTCTACTAGCAAACTTGGCTCGTTTTGAAAACGGGAGTAATCAAATAATCGTGTTTCTTGTTGGCATAAAACTGTATACCTACAGGCTTGTTATAAGTTTCAAGTTTGTGTATTTTCTTCTAATTTTTTAAAAATAGGGGGAAAAATACAAATTCTTTAAAAAAAAGAAAACGGTGTAAACGCGTACCTGTATACGCTATATATGAGTTCATGGTACGTAATAAATCAGTTCCTGTTGAAACAAAACGCTTGGTTCTGAAATTTTATAAAAAAAGAGGGTAATAATATTAAAAAATAGCGAAAATTTAAATAGATTTATATTTAAATAAAAATTAAGTTGCTTATATAGAATTAAAAAATGTTTATTTTTAATAATTTTTTGGAACGTAACCCCCCTTTTTGTACTGGGTCTGGGTCTCATATAACTCGATTTCATACAACACGGTATTTTCTAGGAATCTATCTACCGTGTTATAGGAGGATTACCTGTACTTGTTATTTATAAAAATTTAATATTTTTGTTACAATTTCGGCACAATCCTTCGCCAACTTTGTTGGCTGAGCATGATTGCAATGTGTTCTCTATTATACAAGGTGGTTTACGTAATTTACGTACCTGTATAACTTGTAAAGTATGCATCGTATGGAAAAATATTGTATATAAAATTTGTACGGTTTTAAAGGATGCATTATGCAATGCATAATTTTTGGATATTGGTGGAGGCGTTTCAGAGATTTCAAGGTCAATGTCGTATTTTTAAATGGAATACTATTTTTTTATATACCAAATTGTGAAAGAACGTGAAATTCGGATTAAAAAAGTACTGACATGTATTATCTAGAAACCTAATAACTAACGAGTAATTTCATTTTGTTTTCGCAATTTTCTTGGTATAATATCAAGTTAGAGATTCAACCTTATCACAGATTCCTGCAGGGCAGCGAGCTGTTGACGTGACAATATTTTTTAGCATTAATGACCTAATAGCTTATCGCAACTAACGTAAGTGTTCTAAGTGATCTACAGTGACATTAACACAGTGATGCAATCTATTAACTAATGAAGAAACTTGAACTTTGAATCATATTCGCACTGAGTGTAATGCATACCTATCGAATACAATGCTCCATATTCTCAGGTATTGTCGGTGGTTCACCATACACTGTATCTTTTAATTTTCCCCACAAAAAGTAGTCTAAAGGAGTAAGGTCCGGTGAACGTGAAGGCCACAGAAATTGTCCAACACAAGTAATCCATCGATTGGGAAATTTTATATTGAGCACTTACCTTATAATACATATGTAATGCGCAGGAAATTTATCATGTTGGTACCAAATTTGTATACGAATATTTAATGGTATATTACAATTTCTAATTAAGATTTCAATCTAGCATCAATAAAATATGATACAATCAATGGATTACCCAATATTTCACACCGCACATTAACGTTCCATTGACGTTGGTGGGCAACTTCTCTCATCCAATGAGGAATTTCTAGTGGCCAATAGTGCACGTTTTTCAAATTAATCTGCCAGTGATTAGCCAGCTTTGTTTCAATAAATAAAAATGATGCATTACATAACGCATCGTTTAAAACCGTTCAAATTTTATATAAAATATACTTTACAAGTTTTACAGGTGTGCAAAACTGGAACAACAAAACTATTCTTGTTGTTCCAGTTGTTAAATAATTTGATTTGGATTTTATTTTCACAATATAAAATCAAACTAATACGTACTGTTGTAAAGACTCCGTTTGCTCACGAAATGTTTCACATATTCCTTTACTTGTTGCTTCTAACTTAGCCGTACTTGCTTCCAGTTTCGTGTGTAAGGCAATTGAGTCCAAATCCTACATACAATAACTGAATATTAATTATGACAAATAATTAAAATACCTATTACATAAATTACTAGGAATCAAGATTTTCGGTAGAATTTTGTGCCAAGTACGTATAACGTAGCGGCGTGAAATGATCAGACTCACTATACAGCAGTACACTCACTGGAGCGATGATTTCAAAAATGATAACTTGTTTTTTAAAAATTGTTAGAGATTTAACAAAATTCAAATCACTATTTCTATTTCAAGAATGAACCTCTTTGATTTAAACCAAAGATCGAGTAAATCGGTCCACTCGTTTATGAGATATCTATTAAAAAATTTATCGACCGCTTATTTTCATTTCGCACCGCTCATATACACAACACAATCGAACCCATTTTGTCCATTAATCTACCGTTCACACCGAATTGTCAACTAGCTTAAGGCTGTCTTCATAACAGTATACGTTTATACTATTAGCTTTTAGCCCACACACGGCTAGTAGAATTGACGTCGTGTACAACGCCACATGCATATGTGTCTATGTGTGTGTATGTCTCCTGTGCTACGATGTGGTTCCCTGTATTTTATATGTCAGACATGAAAGAGGGTTTCTCGCTGTTTAGCTCCGTAGTTTCATGTGTCTACGATTCACACGCAAAAGTCTACTGTGCCTTCTCCAGTAGATATTTAGACAGGGCTTCTAATTGGCCCCTTCTAGTTTTCTCCTATTCTATTAGCGGCCTAGTAGGAAAATCTAATTGTAAGTATACCCCTACTACAGGCGGATCATGTTTTAATCTATGGGTCTTTCTAAATTTCCTTGTTGGGGCCTATTAAGGCATCTAAATTAAATCGCTGCTAAATCGAATAACAAAATTAATAAAAAATATTACTTTACACTTATTGAAATGATTTTTATCTTGCACTTTTCATTGGATATTCGAAATTTATTTTTCAAGACTCATACAAATTATTCGATGAAAACACATATAAGATTTTTGTCACGGATGGGGATATGAACCTGGTATCCTGCGGATTACTATCCTGCTGCGCCTTATTGTTAGATTACTCGGCTATTCACATCGGCAAAAGAAAATAAACACGTCATGACTGTTGTAAAATATTTTCTTAACTCGGCATCTATAGTTAAAGAAACGAAAACTATCTTCGAGAACTAACCTGTGTCACCTTTAGTAGTATAAGTCTGGGGGTTTTGGACCAGGATTCCTGTGACTGACATTTACCAACACTCTAGAACCTTCGAAGGTGGGTGCCCTTGCTAAGTTGCCGTTGTGGACTCTACGATTTCCGAAAGTGATGTCACCAAAACCCCTATTTTCTAAGAATTTATGGGGGATTCTAGGAATTTGACGTTATATGTCATGAATTCTACGTTCGATTCTGAGAATTGCACGCTTCTAGAACCTTCTAGATCCTTCCCGAAGCTTCGACGGTTCATCTCCATGCTAAATCGCAGAGGATTGTTACCAGAGCCGGCGGTCCTCTCGCGCGACGTTTTGAGATAGCCCCTTGTTTCCACCCCGGAAAAGCTTCTAGAAGCTTTCATGAACTCCCTTCCTCCCACCCTGACCCGTGTACATTTCAGACGGCAGCCTTCAGCCGGCAATCAATTTAACCTTGAACGTTATTCCGCAGAATTGCGCACCTAGGATGCAGCTCTACGGAATGCAGGAAGTTTTCAGATTTTTCCTCCTTAATCTTGAATCTTATCGTGCAAACTAGTGCATAGCATCGGTGAATCGACAGATATGACAAGCGGCATCCCCTCTGTGCAACACCTAAAAGCGATTTTAGACGGCAGCTGACTTGACCTCGAACTTTATCTCGCAGTGATCGCGCGTCAAGACGGCACCCTCCTCATCCCATGAAGAAGCTTCGCGAATCCCCCAAATCCTAGCCTTATGCAGGTTCATGCAGGTCGAAATGGCTCTCGTACGTTTATAAAAGCGCAGTGATGGACTCTAAGTCACCTGTATTGTAGAAAAATCTATATATTGGTTGTTCAAATGTGCAATTCCGAATGGTATCCCGCATGGTCGCGCGTCGAGAATGCAGTCCCTTATTCTCTGAGGTGTCAAATTACTCCTAGGAGATATGTAAGCGCACGACGCAACTTCGTAGAAGGAGGGGTAAGGTTCATCCGAATATTCTAGAAAGTAAGTGCGCAGTTCTGCCGCTCCGTTTGGAAGATGCATCGATCTTGACATTGATTTCAGAAATTTCTGTCGGCAGTTCGATTCCTAGAAATTTTCGAAACCTCCCACCCTCATTTTAACCCTTAGAATAAAGAGAGTTTCGAAGTGGTGGGGAGTAGAGGTTACTCATACAGATACGAAAGCTTACGGAGATGGGTGCATCCCTCTCGATGAATCTCAGCAGTTGTCTCTTTCGACGATCCGAGATCTTTACGTACGGTATCAGCCATTCCAATTTATGAATTACGACTTTGCATTCTTCCGGAGCAGTTTGCACTATCGCAT
>JARQSV010000336.1:0-10408 GCA_030142285.1 Calameuta idolon | reverse complement strand
CTATGAGTTGCACTGCAATAAAAAAGTTAAAAGAGAAATATGTCCTTAAAGGAAGTCGTTTCTACGACAATTTTTATGGTACATACATTTTATTTTATTTATTCTTTATTTATATATTTATTAAATTAAATTATTTTGTTGCAGATTTTATATCTCGTTACCATAAGAACCCCGAGGGGGGAGGAGTAATAACTGATAAAATGTTTTATCAAACATTATCTTCCGTACTATCTGGCTCCAAGGATTGGGACGGTCAACGGAAATTTAGACTGCCCGCAGTAAAGGAAGGAGGAACATAGTTTATTTTCTTATGAAGATAGCATATATATTATCCAAACTTATTGTGAAGATTACATTTAAATAATAAAATTATATTGCTTACTTGACATTCTTGTGTTCTAATTTTTATTATAGATATATAATTTACAAATTTTAACCTGCTGCGTATACGGGGTTGACTCATAGATCTAACAGCGGCCCAGATTCAATTTCCAATAAAGGCCCAGACTAAATTTCCAATATTGGCCCAAGTTCTGAAGGGAATGTGGGCCCCAGAAAAAAACGCGGGACAAATCAATACTGGGCC
Organism: Calameuta idolon; assembly: GCA_030142285.1. Classification (NCBI taxonomy): domain Eukaryota; kingdom Metazoa; phylum Arthropoda; class Insecta; order Hymenoptera; family Cephidae; genus Calameuta; species Calameuta idolon. Next base: position 9,822 of record JARQSV010000336.1, on the reverse strand, counting down.
AAGTTGGCAGCCTATCTTGGGTCCAGATACAAATGTGGCAAATAAACTTGGCCCCGAGTAATGCCCGGAAAAAATTTTCACACGGGTGCACCTCCGGAACACTCACAGGAAATCCATAGAATTTCCTGGATATTGCGAGAACAACCCGAGAACTACATGAGTGAGAACTGTCTATACCGTATCGAAACGCGGCTAGAAAACTATCAACAGATAGCACGGAAGTGCGAGCCAGTTCGTGACACTTCGGTTGGTGCTCCGAAACAGACTGATTTGACAGTAGCCAAATTCGAGAATTAATTATTCTGATTGATCGCGATCCTTATAGCCGATAACTCTTCCTTTCCTTCGAGTTGTCTCTTTAAACCAAATGGAGAGCGTTCCTTAGCGAATTGGTACGTAATAAATCGGGGATCCTCCACGGCCGCTTCCCAGGGCATCGGGCGACAAGTGGGCATCACAGACGGTTCCTCTCCCCTGCCCTTAACCGTATCAAAACCTTATTCTCTGCCCGCTCTACAGCCCTTTGCCAATCTCCAGCGGGGCGTGACACGGTATAGACAGTTCTCGCTCGTATCATTCTTGTACGGTTCTCGGATAGTTCGCGCGTTGCTCTCCCAATATCCAGGAATTCTTATGGATTTCCTGTGAGTGTTCCGAAGGTGTCGTGCTGTGCCCTAGTGCAGTGCCCACCTGAGTGTCCCTTGGATACGACTCTCGAAGTTCACGGACTAGCTGCACCAGCTCCGGTGAAGACTCCCAATTTATTAATTGGTGAATGGATTCCGATCTGTCACGTTCTCGATCAGCTGTTCTCTGTGCCGCGCACTATTTTCCTGACGCTTACTCCGACCCTCTCTACCTTAACCTAGCAGCCTGAGCGGCCGTGCATTTCTGTTTCCGTCCGCTCCCGTTCGTGCATCCAGTTGCGTTTGCTGATTTTATGCGACCCCGAAGATCAGCACCTACGGTTGCGTTTCTCGATTTCACGCGTCCCTAAAAATCGACAGGATCCGTTAAGCTATTGCCTTTCTGATAGGTTCCGTCAGAGCTGTCGTCGTTGGTGGAGTTGGGCCTGTTCCACCCCAACTCCCAGTTTATACCGGCTCGTCAATTCCCGGTGATACAAGAATTGGCTGGCGCCCGCCTGGCTTGCGGATGCATGAACGAAGGGTGGACGGACGAATATAACGTAGGTTGGTTCTCGCAGATTAGTTCGTTCTCGGATTTTGCTATCGATATCAGGTTGAGTTAAGAAAATACGTTACACACTTTACAGTTTTATGCAGTGGTGAACTAAATGCTATCATTTGATCAGATAAATCGACTATCTAAACTATTGCGGCCTCGAAATGACAATGCTATGCGAGCAACTCCTTGAGCTCGATAGAACCTTATCGACTGACTAACGGCGATATGTAACAGACGCGAAATTCCCTCGAGAATTATAGCAGCCGCGCTATACAATAATTGTCAGGAGCTACTCTAGCCCGAACTAAGCGTTCTCGTGTGTATCCAGAGACTGATTTTCTTTCGCTGATCCATTCTAATTTCTGCTGAAAGTTGTTGAACAGACGGGGCAAATCTTACGAATTCAGCCATTTCACCTGTACGCGTGAATTCTGCAATTTCTGATTCACACGTTCTAGGCGCGTTCGCGGCGCTATAAGACCGGAAGCTAACCTCATCACATAATGCCGCGGTCTGTATTTCCGGACTCGTGTAATTCCTCTGTTGGATTCCCATGTCTTATTAATATGCCTTCCTTATTTGTGCATATGTAAGAGAGTTAAGACCCGAAGCACGGCATGTGATAATGGCACTGTCAACCTGCCTAAAAAATATTTTTTAATAGGTTTCCCCTTCCTTGAAAATATTTTAAATACCTATTACGTCACTATATAAAATAATATTTTAAGGTGCCTTCTTGTGACGCATTACGAGGTATTCTTTGGGCATTTGTTACAAAAACATGATTATACGCCTCAACTTACCTGTTCTAATTTCAATATAATATGTATGGCAAAATAAAAAATTCATGTTGGCGCCACAAGCAACCCAAGTGAAATTAGAGTGACATTCAACGTGTTAAGGATATTTTTAACTACAGTATAATAAATAAATATATAAACATGTTATGCGTGTAATCAGCGTATTATGTTCATATTATTATATTTTATCAAACGAAATGAAATATATCGAAAGTACAAGGGATTCAAATTATAATTTCTTAAAAATTTTAAAAATACAAGTATTTGAATTATAGTTCTCATTTTTAGTGAAAATGTCTGCAAAATCTTGGAATTAATTACCGTGATAATATTTCACAATATTTTAGAACACGAAAATCGTTGTATTTTTTAATATTAACGTGGTACTAGAATCCGTATCCCAGGTTTTTTTGCACCTCTGTTCCTGACCTCCATGGTATGCCTTATGTATTAAGTGAATACTATTTCCTATACCAATATAGGACAATTAACCACCAATGGTTAATCACCGATATTACTTTGTCACTGCTAGTATATTATCTAATATTAAGTATTTTCCCGCTAGTTGTAGCACTTCTCGTAATCCAAAAAGGCCATATACTAGCAATTTAAGGTGACACTACTATGCAACTCTTGCTTGAACTTTGTCATAATTTATCGTATGTTTTATGAGTTATGACTTTCAAGCACCAATTCTCTTACCAATGCTGACTAGAGGAGAACAAGAAACTACTAAAGATATAGTAAGTCTTTTTGTTTCAGATACTCTACTATACTTCTACTCAGAGGCAGTTATTGCTATTGTCCTGCAAAGAAATAGTCGGCATGGCTACAAAAGAGGACAAAACTAATAGGCCAGGTTGCCTCAACTCTGACAGTCTCTTAATAGCTGAAAGTGGTTCGAGTACGACAGAAGTGCTGAAAGAATTTCATGAACTAACTCAACGACTTACATGGATAAACGTATCATCTTTTATAGCGACTAATTGTAAGTTCGTAATTAGTACGATAGCGTATGTTCCGGAACGTGAATCTGCTAGCGATTCTTCTGACGAGGAAGAAGACGGCACCTTCCCCAATGACTGGTTCAACTTTGATTCTACGGATGTAGCTTCTTTGCCTTTTACTACTAATCCGCCCAAATTTAAAAGAAAAAAACTGAGAGAATTTAACAGTCATTTCGAAGAATTATTCAACTACAAACAAGACGATTATACAGATAGTAAAATAGTCGGCCCTTTCTTAAAAAAATTATCAGAAAATGGTTTTGACTTCTTTGAGAAAGATAAACATGCTGCTGCTATTAGTGCTAGTATCGCACTAAACAGGATGAAATCACTTAGTAGCAGGAAAAACAAGTCATTAATTTTAGAATTAGGAAGTACCGTTACCACGAATGTTCGATACGAAAAATTTGGCTTTTATTGGCTCTGTAAATGGTATGATCGAAAAGGGCAATTGGTTGATTATTGCACAGTGAGAAAATTTTATAAACAACTCAAAAGAAGTGATCCTGCAAAAGCCAAAGAATTTGTGAAAATGCGCGAAGAGGATATTCCAGTACCTTATCAAAAATTACGAGAATACGCTAAAAATCATGATATCACTAAAAAACTTGTTCAAGAATTTAGAGAAAAATCTCCTGATGCGAATATTTATCTTAGTTTAATAGATAGTGATACCGTTGATTTTAATGGAATTTATAGCGCTTATTTACGAATAGTAGACGCCGCGTTAAAAAATTCTATTATACATATCGTAATGTCCACAGGCTATGAATTTCCTAAAACTGACCATGATGGGTCGGTATATAAATTTGCAAGTCAATTCGATAGAAAGATCCGGGAGATTACATCACGTTCTCTCCCTTTGGGAGTATACATATTATCCAGAACCAAATACGTGTATATTAATACCCCATGATCAAATGACCCTACCAGAAAGCTTTATCAATAAGCAAAAGAAAGGAGGTAACCTTGAATCACCCTGTTTATTAAAACAACTCCAACACCGGGAGAATGCATCTTATATTTTTAGTGAAGATAAACCGCTTATTACGGCGATCCCCGATAGAGCTAAATTAACTAAAGCTCATAAAACGCAAATAGCATTTTCCGCTGAATTTAAGCAAGGAGCTTCACCAACCGAAGGTGGTCTTAAAAGTCTTAAGCAAGTTGCTCAGTCCCATTTTAATGAAAAAGTATGGTATAATAATCTGTTCATTAATGGTGCTATTAAGCTTCGTGAATATAATGTAGAAGATCATGTGTCAAACCCCGAACAAGTATTATATTGTCAAAATTTATTAAGAAAGGTTCGTAATTCCACTATTCTAAATAATGATCAGACAAACGCTGTGGCTGAGCTAAAGCGATATATGCCCAGTAATGTAGTGGGAGTAATGATTAGAAAATATGCTTTCCAACATTGCATACGTTTGTTAGCACAATTATTTAGACTGCAGGATGATACCGAAGCTAAAAGAGCGACTATCTTAGAGCTTATGCAATATATCTCTCCAGATGATGTCGCACGAATGGTTAAAACAGCAACAAGTGTTGAACAATACGTTAATCAACTTCCAATAACTTATATTAGAAGCACAGAAGAAACAAAACTGCTGAAAATTCTAGAAAAATATAATATACCAGTTAGGTCTTGTTCTCCAGATAAATTACGAATATTGGCACAACGAGAGATAGTAGAGCTCATGGAAAATGAAAGAATAGAGCCCGTACGCTTGATAGAATTAGAAATGTATAAACTAGAAGAAATTATAGACGAGAAAATTATAGACGCAGTCGAAAATGGAAAGATTAACTTTAAAACTTTATTAGATTTGGCGCAGGTGCCAGAGCATTTTGCAGACTTTATTGACGTCAAAGAAACAGGGGACAATGAGATTGCTGATATTGTAAAAGCTTATGAAGAGCACCCTTTCCATTTGAAATTTATGAAGGGCGATGATCCCAGTTCAGTAATATTTGAAAATTCAGATGACCATGATATAGTACAGTTTGGACTAGCAAATTATCGTGATGAGATAGATCTCCAGAGGATCAGGGACGAGCTGAATGATCATCGCAGTGACGAACAAGATTACAAAGCCGATCTGATGGATTTTGATAGAATATTAATAGGTCTTGATTATATGTAATTGCTTTGTGTGATCACTCGTTGCTTCTGCGGCGTCGCTTGGTGTGTGTTTGAATGAAAATTATTTATTCATCGTTTTGTTAGCAAAAATCTTTATTATAAATATAGAGTACATAAAGTGGTCATCTCAGTGATGTTACTTAAGGATTTTATTATATAACATATTTTGTATGTATGTACTACCTGGTAAATCTATATTTGAATTAATAACATTATCGATTGCTCGTACTTTTAATTGTTCATTTTGCCCTTGATAGCGCAATATAAAATTGTTCGTGACTGAATATTTGACTAGGTAAATACATACACATTTCATTAATGACTACGTTTCCACCGTATAGGATGTACAGAGGATTAACCAATCATGTGCAACATTTGAGAACACACGAACCTGATTTGTTAATCCGACTTAACTCTTGCGCGATGGAGATGCAGTTAATGATGATCTTAAATACCTGAACACCTAACACTATGATTGGAATATCTTCAAATGAAGATCAATAATCAGAATTATCTAGGCATCCAAAGATAGTCTATCACACGAAATAATTATTTGGAATACCAGCATAGTGGCAAAAGACGGTCAAATTATTTAGATATGAAGAGTAATAGCCGCGATTTCAGTAATCAGGAAGATCTCAGCATAAGATACGATACCTACGAATATTTGGATATAAGGAACGATAATTAGAGACACCTGTATATCAAGAACGTTGATCTGAGACACTTGAACGTAGAAACAATGAATTGGGATACTTTCATATTTTTGTAAAATTTGCCATTAACAGAATTTACCGGGGGAGACCACTACAAATTAACCTCCTAATAACTGAAAAAGAATTAAAACAGATTAAGCAATCTGGACGCTAACTGGTTGACACGATCCGACAGAGATTAATAAATATTTAGTGTGAAAAGCTTAAATTTAAATTAATTGACAAAGGAAGTTCACATATTACAAAGTAATTTCAAGACAGTTACGACGTCACCATTCAACGTGACCGATCTGGATACGGAGGGCCCTTAATTCATTGCTTTTATTTATAATGAGCTATCGATAGAATGTTTTATAACAATTTCGTAAAGCTTTCATACGGTTATTACAAAAACCAAGACGTGCCAATACTTATTTTATCCACTGATAGTGCTCCCAGTGTGCTTTTGATAGTGTTTATATACCTTTAGAATATTGACTAAGAAACTTGAACGGTATACGATATTCATGCTGCGTGAGAACTATCACTATTATTGTTGCTATCGTGGAGATTATTTGCATAGATTAAATTTTAATAGCGGCATATGAATTAAAAATAATGCTTACATGACACTGTATCGATAGTGTCATCTCGACTAATTAATAAAAACATAAGTTTATTTATTAGTTTGTTTAGCCATTCTATATATACACGTACACGTAGCAGTGATGTCAGAAGCAAGGAAAAAGCTTTATACCCATTTTTCTCTCAGCAATAGCGATCGCCATGAGCATTTGACAGGTCTTACAATATCTTAGACATTGTGTTAACACGAGCCGACATAAGTTGGACAATTGGAAATGATTAATAGAGTAGCTGAAACGCAACTTTAAGGATGGTTCAAGTATACAGTTCCCGACAAGAGTTTGTTAAAAATGAAAAATATTCAATTATATTGATGCTATACGATTTTGTTGGAAAAGAATTCCATAAAAATGTTTATAGTGTCCATTAATGATTAAACAATGCATTTATTATCGATTTACGTGGGATTTTCTATTTAACATGCATTATATAAAATTAAGTCTAAAATCAATAAATTAAGTACGGGAAATAATTTACCAAATGGTTTTGTTAAATAAATGTTAACATGTTAGTAAATAAAGCCGTTAATAGGTAATCTAAAAATGTAAGAAAAATACGTCAAATATAATCTATACATACAATAAATATCTATATATACGCGACAACTATTATTCGACATTGCCATAGGAAAACAAGTTTCTTTAACCTTACTTAACAGTATCTGGAGAACCACATCAGTAATACTTCAATTAATGTTAGTCTACAAATTTCGCGTTATTTTGTTCTTTGTGTGATGTTAGATGCGGCTTTAACTCCATTTAAACACATGCAAAAGCACAGTTGCAAGAACAGTTAATCAATTTTCAATTTTATAGTGAAATTTCTAAAAATTTCTATAGCATATTGTTTTAAACTTGAAGCACTATCTGTCAAAGTTTCAAGATAATTGAATCATTTTCAATAATACGTGAAACATCCTTCGTTACTGGCTGTTTTTATCAGAATTGAAATGTATTGAATGTATACCTATAGCTTGATATTACATATGTTTATAGAATACACGTATTTCACCTCTCAACTTGATTGCAATAGAAACATAGTGTCTTGGTTCAATAACCCAGATTATTCTGTATACATTTAGCCAATATATAAATAGTACAGTTATTGTACTCATATATAGATGTATATATATTCTTCTATACAGAATCAAAAGAAACAAAGTTTATTATCACATAAAAAATGAGAAATACATACATGTTTCATGTTAATGTGTGACCTCTTGTGTTAGTTTTTGTATTCTTAGTGGAAGTAAGTTCACCAACTCTTTGCACACACTTAATTCAACTTGCATAGCTTCATTCGCTTTCTTATCTTTTTCACAATACTCAACTAAAAATTTATAGGCGTTTAAACTATTTTTCACATTTTCTAATTGTAAAGATTTGTCAGGTGTCACTATTTTATTATATAATCTTCCAAGATGAAAATATGTGCAAAGAGCAGGTCGTATCATATCATCTGAATATCTTTTGGTTATGCCATCTGGCACACCAGCATCTTGTATTGAATTCAAAAATTCTTGAAAGTTTTTGATTGCACTCTTTGCTAAATTATTGATCTTGGAGAGGGCATGGGGTGTTGGACTTTCCTTGGATGTATGAAAACGATCCAGTTTGATGTCCAAAATATCAGAATAGGTTTCACCTAATTCCATCCAAATTTGTCTACATACAGCATGATAGTATCGAGGATTTAATTCAGACAGCACATTCTCAAGTATAACTATTCTGCGTTTATGCATTTTAGCTTGTCGATTTTCATCTTCTTCAAAGAATGACAAGTATCTATAAGCTTGTGAAGCATCTTGCTCAATCTGTACATAATCAGATGCATGAGATTCCAAATTGTAATAAGTTTTTGCTTTTTCTAACCATTTCTGAGAATTAAGAAAAACTGCTCTTGCATCATTGAAATCTAACAAATATTTGTCTGTTACCTGATTAGCAAGAAGTGAAATTTCCTTTTCTATTGATATAAACTTAAGACTTTCCAAGCACTTTGCAGTTATTTCAGATTGGGGATCTAATTCTACACTTGGAGTGGTTTTATAAGGTCTATTATCATAATTTTCAGATTGTTGCATTAATCGTTCTCTTGAAGCACTTAAGAGTAGTATGCCGTATTTTGCCCAACAACGACAGACATCTGCATTCCTGTGCCTAAAATTTTCCCATCGGGCAGCCATGTTTTCATCATCGGGAAATTCTTCTTGTAAACTTTTTAATTGTTCTTCATATTTTGATAGAATGTAGGATGCTGCTGCCAAGTGATGTCTGGCTTGACAAAATCCTCCTTTTTCCATGAAAAATTGTGATAATGTTGCAGCATTCAAAGCCCACTCCACTTGATCTAAATCCTTGTGATTAAGTTGCCTTTGTAATGTCATGTGACAATAAACTGCTGATTTCAGATGATCTTTTAAAGCACCATATATTTGTGCAAGATAATAGAGAGTTAAAGTGTGAAGCTTCTCCAAAATCTCCATTGCATCTAGTTCCTCCTCTTCCGTGGCATTAAATAATTTTGCCATATTAATTGGGTCATGAAAATTTTGCTGTGCTATGTAATCCTTATAAATGGCTTCAGCTCGTTCCAAAAAGACTTTAGACTTTGTAGGTTGATCTCGTTGAGACCACAGAATTCCTAATTGATTCAGTGCACTAAGAATAGGTAAAATACATTCTGGTTGTAACTCCCGTTCATTTAGGAGATCAATGCAGTTAGTAAGTTGTTCTTCACCGCTAGCAAGATCTTCTGTATCGACTGATACAATTCCCAAATTTAACCACAAAATTGCAAGCATTGTAGTGATAGTATGCTCTTGTTCTTTAGTGAGATTTTTATCGAGAATATGTACTATTTTTGTGCGCATCTCCTTTAAAATCTCCATTGCAGAATATTTACTTTTATAAGGTTCACTTTCAGGATCCTGTTTACTATATTCATCTAATAATTTTCGTACTTTCATGTACTTTTCTTGAAAATCTGCTAAGACTTCTTTGGGCACTGCCTCAGATTCCATTTTGATATTAAAGTGGATTATTATTCAGTTAAGTTTTTCGCTGCTTTAGGTTAAGATATATAAAGTATGTGTACACACTTGACATACAGTTAAACCCTTCCTCTCTTCCTTTCCTTATGGCTGTATCCCAATGAGAGACATGCGCCAGTAATTATTAATTAATTAGTAACTGGTCCTAATATTCAAAGATTGGAAGTTTGACAGTAGATGGCAATGTACCACCGTGCGAGACGAGTCTTAGGCCCGTATTCAGAGTCAGTTCTTCGTTTTAAAGACGATCTCAAGCCATCCTCTACCATGCGCTATTATTACTATA
>JARQSV010000335.1:2170110-2190587 GCA_030142285.1 Calameuta idolon | reverse complement strand
TGGAAAGCTTTATTCAATTCTTCGAATTTTCAATATTTCTGTGCAACTAATTTTTTTCTTCTTTTTCTCTCTTCCTTTTTCTTCTTATTCCTTTCTGGCTTTATGCCCTTATGGAGCGTTCTAAGGGTTGCTCTGGGAACCAGCGATAATTTGCGGAGAACCTCTGCCCGCCAAGCTACGCGTTCATGATCACGTTCAGCTCGGCTACGACGGAACATGCATTATCGACGGAGGCGATGATCACAAAATACTACTCCTGGACTCGCCGCTACGATTTAGCGCCATGTCTTTGGTATCGCCTAAAACCGTAGCGTTGTGCATCTGCCTGCTCATCTCTGCGAAGCATACGTGAGAACGAGGTTCTCTCATATGTTCCAAATTCAGCCGACAGATGGAGTCCCAGTCAACGTCTGGAAACTCATCGACTCGAATAGCTGAACAGCTAAAATTCAAGTTTACCCCTCAAGATTGTCAAGCATACCCAACATGAAAGTCTCTAAAACAAAAAAACAAACAGTTAGATCCATCCCCGCCTTATTAAAAGCAGAAACGAGTCACTTAATCTATAAATCGTCACCGTTATTACGCACTACATCATAATCCCAATAAACCACTTAATTACCTAAAACAATAAGTTAATAAACCCAGCAACAAGCTTCCTACGCACCATTTCCAAAGTATGTAAATGACCGTGAAAGCTTTCGAGAACTTCCCACTTGAACATTACAACGTAAGTATCTACCAGCCATAATAACGGAAGGTCGGTAGCAACAAGGATTGGCCGGAACTCGAGCTTTATAAACCTCATTACGAGGAGCCACAGCGATTACGTTTACACGGTGGTGTGACGGTGCCGGAATGAGTGGTCGGTAGTTCCGAGTGCCGATTTAGTGTAGATACATATTACATACTCGGTAGATATATGTATTTGAGGTTATACACGAACACGTATAATAACAAAAGGGACGTATACCAAGAAGTCAGCAGAGCTCACTGGCTCTATAAACGTCATTACGAGAGACAGCGATGATTACGTTTGAACTCGTCGGTGGCGAGTTACAAGTATGCGGTATAGATACACAGTGCGGAGAGGCCGCATTTCGAAGTCGTGGAGCCGGTTCGAGGCAAAGCCGGGCTTTTAACGATCGGTCATTAAACCGCGAAGAAAATTGAGACGTCCACCTCTTCGAGTACTCATGCCTACTCAATTGAGCTGCAATAGTCTTTACGTTAATAAAGCGTCTTCTGTATTAGCCACGATTCCTACGACGGATGTCACTAAAATATTATCGTCTGCTTCGCGTCAGCTCCGAACCCAATGTTAAGTATGCGCATGCGCAACGTTCTAGGGAATTCTAGAAGTTTTTGAGCGCGACAGTTGCGACCATTGGATATCGACGTTATAACAGTACAATTCTGCAAGTGGAACACGTTATTGGTTTTACGTATAACTAGCATTGTGATGTTAATGATATTGGAACTTCTGCTGAAGATTGATGACGTGCGGTGTTTCGATGATTGCACAATAAGACGAACGATCGTAATTCGATGTTACTGCGAGGATGAATCCGTCGTTAAATCGTAATACGCTTTTAATTCTTTCATTGCCTAAGATTTAAGACGCTTGTCGACACTTTCCACGAAGTCATTTAACGATTCTTGTTGAAAGAACGAGGTACTTTGATTGACTATTTTTTTTTTAATAGGTTAACTCATTTTACAAAGATTTTTCTTATTTCTATTAATATGAAATACTTTGCCAGCTTTTTCAAACTTATACGCTACTTGGATCTCATGCGAATTTAAATTAATTAGCAAGCGGCAAGATCTTCCTACGCCGTGGGCCATTCACGGCATTTCATTGCCGCATCTCCTGGGCCATTTCAGTCGAGCGCGTTAATTGGCCGGACCAATTAATTCCAACAAGCTCGCTCTATGCGATTAATCCTGTAGTATCGTGATACAGCGGAGTGTCAGGGATGCTGGCCGAAACCCAAAGTGCTTTCTCTATACGTGCATACTGATTTCAAGACTATAAACAGTAGCATTGAATTAAACTGAAATTTGGTTAATAACGCTTAATTAAAATAGAAAGATTTCACGTGGATATAACATACACTCATAATGGTTACCGATAAAATTTCACTGATAGTTTTACGAACTCTCTTTTACGGCTGCTAAAGAATTATTGTCCTACGCGATAGCTTCACCTTATTACCACACTTTACGACGTTATTAGAATCAAAGACACTCGCTAAATTTACAACTGACGTTTCAGCAATGGTTTACCTTCCGTCAGCTCTACACGTTCTTGCGTTACTCTCGGCACGTGGTGATAAATAAAAAAATTTAGATCGGTTTGATATTTTTCTTCGAAAGTCACTACACCCGTTATTTCTAGTACGGAGGTACTTGTAGTAAAATAGTCACTGCAATATTTGCTATAGTAAACGTAAGCTTTTTAAGTCCATAGGTATATTCGGACAGCGATGAGAAAATGTCTGAAAAAGATTTCTCGCCCTTTTAAAAATTCAGACCGTGAATTCGCAGTATAGATAGTCAACCCTCTTCTTCTTAACTGTGTATATAGGTATCCCAACAGTCCGCTGTCCAACTATGAGTCCAGAGAGTCCGGCGCAGAAGTTAGCCAAGCTTGATTTATCGGCCAATTAGTCGAGCGTACCGGGTGCGCTTCTCTCTGGTGCGACTCACCTTCCAGATGATATCCTGACGAGGAGAAGCTGTGGATTGGTTAAAACAGCCAACAGTGCCGTAACTATAATATTTTAGTCCCTATGGTTGTCGCTTACAGAGCTTTTAATCGTTTAAGAAAAATAAATACAATTCTTATGAATCAAGGTTAACCCATTAAAAATCGTAAAGAAACATAATGAATGTAATTCAAAGTTGAGAATTGTTAAGTATACAGTTTTTTTTTTTAACATGAACAAAAAATTATTCCAGGATGCGAAATGGTCGGACTCGGTAAATTGCATCCTGGAATCATCCGTCCCAACGTCGCTTTGTAAGGGTAAAGGAATACGGTCTTTAGCGAGTCGAGGTGTCTTGTAGCGTCTGTCACCGAGGGGCCGTTTAGCGTTTAGCGTCGTCTCAGAGCGAAAATAGACGGGCGGCTGCTCGCTTAAGCGTTCCGAGAAAAATGCCTGACGCTCTGGGAAACAAAATTAAAAGACACGTCTGCCAGCGTAAATTAGTTGGGACAGCCGCGCTTGGTATTATCGTGAAAGACGCTCTTTATGCCTTAAGCGTTTTGCGTGCAATGAAAGTGATTTGCTAATATATGACTATAGAGTCTATATCTACGTACAGTCTGATGTGAATAAATGAAAAAAATTTATTAAGACTTCAACAAAGTGACATAAAGTTATATCTTATATTAATTTTTTTTTTTCATAAAATTAATAAATATTTTTTGCATTATTTCTACAACGAAACTCAGTACGATGACACGCGCGTTAGCTAATGCTCGAAAGTTGACACCTCGTGGTCATGTGTGTTTCATTTATTCATTTCTTCTCTTTTTTACTTCACGACATGAGACCAGGCTGCCCCGTAACCTCTACGGTACGTGATGACTCGCCACTGGCACCATTGGATTTGCCGGCTCGAATTTCACTTGCACCGCAAGACGATACACGAGACGTATAAACGCAAAAGCTGGTGAATTTTTTTTTTTGGGGGGCTCGTAGACCAAAGGGGTTGGACCATTAAGCGATCTTCATGGTTTTCATGCAAATCTTTGTCCTACGTACGTTAAGCTTCGAATGATCATTTTATTCCTGGCAAAAGGATATACAAGGGTGACCGATATATATGTACAGAGTAAATTTCTACGTGGGGTAACATACATGGGGTTAACGATGATTTTCAATGGGGTTGCTGCAGAAACGAGAGGCATCTTGAGGTTGGTAAATTTCGACAGTACCAAAGTGGCGATAAATAATAAAACACACATAAGATTACAGGGTGTAGACGTATCCCTCTCTTATATGTATGTATATATTCCAAAGGGGATTCCCCCGGATAAGCCCCGTAAGAGGTTTACGGGTTTACTTTATTGCTCGAGCGGTGTATTGTCAAAATATGTTATAGCCATGGTGTATAGACCATAGTTTAATATCCTGTCTGCATTTAATCGTAGCGGCATTAGAGCATGGCTACGGGCGGTCCCATTACCCGGCCGCCATATTGAAACGGGTTTACCTTAGCTTCTTCGGTTATCATTCTCGCACCTACGTTATTAATTCGCGGTTACTCCTACAGTAGAAATTTTACACCTTAAGTCCTGGGTCTGCCTAGAGATCCCTACTGAGCTGGTACAGGCGTATATCTGGGAGCTGGACTGGCCCTTGATTTTCGCAATGCAATTTCCATTAGGTACTTGGACGTTGTCCAAATTTCGACAAGAGATTCATCAAGGCTAGTTTACATTGTAGAAATTTTGACAGAGTGTTGAAATTTTTTTTTTGATCAATGTGTATGCCATATTTGATAAATCTTTTTCATTTTACTGATTTACACGTTTAGCATATTCCTTAATACGTACACGTTTTGGATTCATCGGATTTTAAACTTTTTTTTTTCGTTTTGTAAGAACCGTCCTCTCGCCGCGAATCACTATATTTATCACGTGCGTTATCGCCTTTGGTGGATGCACGTCATAACTATAATTTGCACGCTGTAAAGATGCGGGCGCGGCTTTGGCGCTGGCCGCGTGTTGCAAAACTAAAACGGAACAGATCCGCCTTTTGGACACTATGTCTCGGCCGTAAAGTGGCGGGTGTAGTTAAATTTGTATTTGCAGACCGGCGAAACCATGTGAGCACTGTTTGCCACTTTCTGTATACATATTTCGCTACGTGGTCGAGGGACATTGCGAAACTGACCATTTCACGTTGCCTGATCGCACTTTTAGCCCGTTGACCTTCGTCGAAATCATAGAGAGCGTTAAAGAAAATTTATTTTCTCAAAATTTTTTCAAAGTCGAAATTAATCGGAATTTTTAAAAAGTGGAGGGGGAATGCATTCTTTTCGGAAATCATAAGTCTCATGTACCGGATGGTTTAAGTAGGTGTGCGCTCTTTTGATTCGGCACCCTTGCTGGCAAGGATAAGGTTAGATAAACGCTTTTAATTATTTTTCCCCTATATAGTCAGGAGGGCGAGATCCCTCTGCAAACAGGAATAACACGAGTTTCCCCTTGGTTGCAGCTTCCAGCCCCTTTCTATGAGCATCGCCATGATTATTACTGTATTTATATGAACGTGCAAGTGTAGGTATATACTACTGTATATAAAAGTACATACTCACACATATACCAACCTTGGTGTGCATCCAGGAAAAGAGCGTCGGTATCCTGGTGTACGTAGAGGGAGAGAAAAAGGTGGAGCCGTAAGTGAGAGAGTGGCTCTTTTAACAGGCCATTATTGTGCCGGGGACGTTTTCCCGGGCCATTATTGTATCTGACGATAAGCCTGGAGATAACCAACGCCAGGCGTCGGGACGCTGCTCCCCACGCGGGACGTCGATTCTCCGCCGCGTGCTAGACTCCATTCCTATCAAACGCCGATCAGTGACTAAGCACTGTTTGTTAAATCGACCCTACTTGATTTTTGACGTCAGCCAAGTGGTTGCAACCTCCCGATTCGATTTCATTCACGTTCCTCGACAGCTACTCCCGTTACCAACCCCCTGCATTTTTTGTTCACCCAAAAATAATAATCACCTCCACCAACGCAGGCAATCACTCGCCGATTCGTATTACACAACAAATTTGGTATATGAAAAAAAAAAAAAAAAAAAATCGACGCACCCTCCACTCGCGTAAAGCGAACCTGAAAAGTAGTTGATACCAAGTAGAAGCAAAGCTTGAAAATTTCTTAAAGGGTAGGTCGGAGGTACGTATACATACAGGTATACATGAAAGGTGAACTTGGCGAGTGGTTGGGGGAGGTGAGGAAGGGAGGCAGAGAGCAAGAGAGGGGCCCTTCAATTATCGAGCGCGGTTCGCTCGAGGCGGCCATGTTGCACCGTCCGATGTCCACCTCCAATGTCCATTCTGGCTATGGACACTCGTTCGCCCGCCTCGGGCAACTGCCACCGGTAGCTACTGCATATGTATTATATGCGATTGTGTTCCGAGAAACTTGTATTCGATACGAGAACTTTACCCACTCTAGAACTCTAGCAGGAGTCACTTTGCACCTGGCTCGTGTGTGCGCTCGTTCCAATCTTGCCCGCGTTCCTTGGACTGGACAGATAGCGTCTCCATTGGGTAGACCAGAAAAATGTATTAGGGTGTACTTACCCGTGTACCTATAACTATACGTATACAGCGTCACATACCGTACCGGGTCACCTATACGTACTATGACCGCTCGTGCACTTACGGTACGCTTGGGACCCTTGAAAATGGGCTGATTATGGATCAGGATACGTTTTTCCTAGACACCCGTATAATTTGCCACTTTTGATTAGCCTGGCAATACTTCTTAAGGGCATACGTCAATGTCTGCCTTACGCATCAGCATTGACCTTAGCCCCATCGTTTAATCATTGTATTCCAATTATTATAATTACCCGCGTATTCTAATCGATTCATTAATTAGTTGACAATCGACGGAAATGCGTTTCACCAGCGTGAACCCGCGTACCCTGCCCTCACCGTGGTTAAGTATCTACAAGAGATTTAGTAATTTCCCGGGCTGTACATCCGACCACTTGTAAAGTCCAATGCGTGTGACCCCCGGGGGGGTTACTATCAAGCTATTCTCCGTGAATTGAATTAGCTATCGGAACATGTATAAGAAGTCAAATCAAGTGGCAACTGTGATATTTAGTACGATGGATCTAGATTTTTTTTTTTAATAGACACCGTGAGGGTTGTCACCCCTGAAACGAATGATGGCTCAGCCATCACATGGTATCGTCTTCGAAATCGCTCGCTGTGCTTCCTATAGGCACGGTCCAAGTAGGGCAAAAGTCCACGATATAAAAACCAAGTGCAAGGGTCGTTGTCCGTGAAAAATCTTGGAAGAAAACACCTGAGACGGTTTCATGGTGTCGCGTTCACAAAGAACGATCGTAAGTCAGGGTGGCGGCAGGTCTCGGGTCATTTGTCATCGCCTGGAACTCAATTGTTCGGCACCTTCGTCCGCCATCTTGCTGGCCACCCCCACTAGACACCTAATAGACCACCGTGGCATTCACGGACTTGGTGATAAATCGTTAAATAATCTTATAGGGTGCATTATGTCAAATTTTACGGGTACCTCCGCGGGACATCGGTGACTGTGCGAACTCAGTGGTCCGTGGATTTATTTATGTGTGTGTGTGTGTATATATATATGTGTTGACTATAAACTGGACCCAGAGCCGAATATGGTCGATTTCTACTATGGGAGGCTCCTATTTCTTATTCTTTTTTTTTTCAAAAATCACCTAAAAAGTTATTTATGACGGAATCGTCAGAATCTCGTGGGAGACGATTACCCGTGAGTCTTCAGTGACTACACTGTAGGATTCGTTTCCAATAAGATGAAAAAAAAGATCTCAAGCGTAAACCGGCATTATTGTCGTGTACAAAAAGATACTCGAGTTCTTTGATTCATCCCCTTAATACTTATTATGTAGCGGCCTATTGAAAGCGATGCTCGTTCATCATTTACTCTCTGACGTAGCAGTGAATTCGAGGATGTCAAACCGATAGTCGATAGCCCATCTTGATACAGGTGAATTTATCGACCAAGGGAGAAACGTGGTATCGACTATTGGCTCATACATTTTCATTTATTTCATGGTACACCTGACTTCAATAAACCGTCCATCGAATATGCACCATAAGTGCAGTAAACACGTGTAAGTTGGCGAGATGAAAAAAATATATTGTAAAAATAATAAAAATATTCTGCCGATAGTCAATGACGAAACGTGGCATTCTTCAGACGCTATAGTGATTTATGAAAAATTTTTGAAATCCCATAGGAGAGGAGATAGCAGTCATCCTAGTTTACTCTAGATCTTTCAGACCTTTCTCAGTCCTGAAGATAGACCCTATAGAGTGTACCAAACCGCCATTTAATGCACTTGGAGCGATTCGATCGGCCATTCAATTCTGTAAGGGGACTCTTTTGGGACTTCGTAGAATCGCCCGAGGGGTGTCAATGAATTTTGACCATTATGTTTGTACAGTATATACAGCCATCCATGGTGTTCCATTGAGATGCTGTTTCGTTAATGGCTGGTACAAGAATGGACCTCTCGAGTGGATGACTCTGTCCAGAGTTTTCTGTGGGTACCGATAGTCGGAAAATCGATGAGTCGGATGTTTCCTAGGGGTATAAGAGTTACCTTCTGATTCTTATGGCGTCCATGTATACGGTCATGGATATTTTCATTCATGAAAACTTCTTGAGATTTTACATTGTCACACGTGAACGAGGTAAGAAATGTCATTGACCAAAATTTTCAGCTAATGGTCGTAGTACCGTGTACTGGTAATGACAATCAGTAGTACTACTCGAAAATGGACCCATTGACACGAAGGGTGGATTATGAGTGAATGGGGTTGAAAGTCATTGAGAAAGATTTGTAAATTGATGATTTTTCATTCATTTTGAGTAACCCTTAGCATAATAAGTACCACTCGAAGGAAATGGACACCATGGACACGAAAGGAAACGATATACTGACTTTAAGATGACTCATGGAAATTTTGGGTCGAAACACGTGTTTCTGAAAAATCTCCCTCAACTTCTAATCGTGGTGTGTTCTGTCCCCTGAACCTTCGAAAATCAATTTATCATCGTATCTCTTACCGATAGTGAATTCCGTTATCTTTCAATAACTCTCAGGCCTTTTAACCCATTATATCTTCATGTTGGTCCAGAGCGTCCGATTAGCTATAGGAATATCTTTAAAAAAAAAGAGAACAGTTAACCACGTTAATTATGGCCTCGTAAAAGGGCTTTTACCGGATCGTAATTTTCAGTCGGAGCACTTGACGCCATAGAACAGTAAAGGGGTCTATTATCTACAGTGTTACATAAATCATCGAAATCCCTTATATAAATGTGTGATATTCAATA
The DNA here is from genome assembly GCA_030142285.1 of Calameuta idolon. Taxonomy (NCBI): domain Eukaryota; kingdom Metazoa; phylum Arthropoda; class Insecta; order Hymenoptera; family Cephidae; genus Calameuta; species Calameuta idolon. Next base: position 2,181,480 of record JARQSV010000335.1, on the reverse strand, counting down.
TAATTAAAAGAAGGAAGTACGACGTCGTAATTTACCAAGAAATAATCGATATATAATTATTATTAAAAATATCGATAAAAAACTCAAACAGCCAACAACGTAGAATAAAGATAATTTTTATCACTCCAGCAATGGATGAAAATCATCGAAATTTAATAGCCCGTAAATATATTCGTTTTGTTATCAAATTCAGAACTATTGATAAGGGACGAGGTACATACATATATCGCCATTCGTGCACGTTCGAGGATGTAATATTTTTTTTCCCCTCATAGGCTCTCGTGAAAAAAAAAAGTAGGCAGAGACTGGCGCAATATTCCCTCGAAAATAACACAATAGCTCATCCCTGAATGTCCCGTTGATACGGAGTCCTGGCCTCGCTCTGACTTATCGACTGAGGCATATTTAATTTCCGTTCGACGGTAACACACCCCCCCCTTACCATTCTTGTTCCCTTTATCTACCCTTTTCCAATAAGGTTTCCTACTACGGAATTACCCCCTTTAGTAACGCGCCTATGGTTATTTGAATTCTATGACGCGTCACGTCCGGTACCTTTATACAGTTTCATTGTTTTATGTGTGTTTTTAGAAATAGGGGTGGCCTTCTCGTCACTTTTGCAAGCAATAAAACCACCTTTACCTCATGCAATCCAGCAGGACACTTGCCAAGAATATTACCTAGCTTCCATACTCCCCCCCTGTACCCTTCCGTATGAATTTTAACCCTGATGCTTTTTGTCTGGAATTCACCCTCCAGTTATTTCAACGTGTCCAATGAATGTTAAAAGGGCCATCAGAAATTCGAAGGTCTAATAATAATATAGGGTTTGTCGTCCACCCTCCTCGTCTGAAATCTCAACTGGATACGTTACCCTTAACCACTTTCGTATATATGTATAAGTCTGTCTCGATTCTCCCCCATATTTTTCGACCCCCTCCAGATTCCCTTGGTAAACCATGGTAAACCATACATAATAGACAAACAGAGCGTATGGGCCCCATCACAGCGGCGTTTGACTTTCCGCTCATAATGCGTGTGTAGGGTGCATAAATCGCTGGATTAGTATTGACCCAAACGATACAGCTAGTCAGGGTGAAGTTGGTTATTATTTGGACATTAGTTGTCCGGTCAGCTCACCCCTGATAACTTGTCCACAGATCGTTGGGCGGCTGAGATTCAATTTAGGCTATGCCCAGCATTAAACGCTTATTTATACGATCGTCGATGTTTTTCCTCCCCATTTTTCGCGCAAACGTAAACGCGGTTCAAAGGGTCACGCGTGAGAATCCTTATATTTTATTTTTATGTAATTAGCTCACGGACATTTTTTTAGCGATCTAGTACCTGTCATTCCTCATGGTTCGCGACTTTTGATTTACCGTTTATATTATTTTTTAATAGGTATGTGAGATAGGTATATGTCTATATATATATATGTACATACATATATCAAGAGCAGACATCTTCGAAAACGTAAAACGCCCAAAGCAAAAAGGAACGTACGTTCGCTCTCGGAATCGCATTGAGATACGAGTCTCCATTGTGTGACAATTTCTGAAATAACTCGTCCCCGTTTGTCTCCATTTTCTGCCGGGGTGAGAAATCCCCTTCTCGCGGCGCGAACAAGTTTGTAATTAATTTTTGCGAATTACTCGGCAGTCGACGCGATGCCAACGGCATATATACGTATAGAGCAGAGAGAGTGTGGTATCTTTCCTCTCTCGTTGTGTCGTCACACCTAGTAATGGCTGTACGTAATTCTCGAGCAAGATCAAATCCATGAAAAAAAAATTCCAAAAACTTTAAAAAGCAAAATATAATATTCCAATCCAAATGATCGTGCAACCCTTCGTTCGGATTTTGAAAACGAGAAATTTTTCACTGAAAATCAATTTTTACCCCGTTATCAATTCCGTCATCGAATGCCTATAATCAGTAATAATTTTTAATAATTCAATATTCTTACCGTGTAATTTTAATCGAAACTGTATCTCTAATTTGTTTCTACAAGAGTACCGTTCAAATCCCATCCTATCTCCTACACTCGGCCCTGGCTGTTCTGCACAACTCAATTTCTCGTTTCATTCTCCAGCACGGCGCTATCTCGTTCGCCCGCCTGAGTTCCCCCGTCGGCTGCGTATAATACGGCACCTACCAGTTATAATAATGTGCGGGGTTGATGCGGCCGCCTCGCGGGTAGTAGTGGTATTGGTTGATATTTCCAACAGTTATGTAATTTCCTGGGTATTGTCGCCAAGCGCTACTCCTATCATCCGCAGACGTGCTCAGGATCCAACCCCCGGCCCCAGCCCATCCCATCGGCACTACCACCAGGATACTTCTGCTCCTGAACAGTTCTCCTCTTACACTTGCGACAACAAACCAACCAGCATTGCTATACGATCAGAAGCACAACCACTGTCGCTGGCACCATTACCAGCATCTCCATTTCGAATTCAACACTCCCAATGATAATAGCGGACAACCAGGAAGAAGCGTCTCCTCGTCAGGCAACGATTTACCAGGACGCCATGAAACTTTTTTTTTCAAGTAATGACGTCATTATGCTTTAGGGCAAATCGAAGAGGTCCGGCTAATTTGCACGGTCTTACCTACGACTTGGGTCTCGGTTGGGTCCAGGTCTTCTACGAGGTCGACAAACCACCCTCGTCGAGCTGTGATCAGGGTGGCACCTCGATAAGGCGGTATCAAGAACGTCAAAGCGTTCTACCCGGTAATTTCCTGCGTTTTATGGGCCGCTTAAGGAGCCGCCTGGTTTGACGATCAGGGCGAATTAGGAGAGCTATCTGCGTTTGAAAACTTAATACTTCGTGAGTATAGGTCATGTGGGTGGGGGGGTCGTTGGGAAAGTTAACCGAGGCGAAGATGACAATTGAGATTCGAATTGATATCTTATCTCGTAGAGATCTTGGAGGTTTGAGGAATCTCCAAAACACTTTGTGTGTATGATGTAGGGCAAGGGAACGAGTCTGCTTAAGTATTACTTAGGATCCAACTAGCCTAACTCGACTATCACGAGGGGTCGCTGTTTAATTTAGTTGCGATGCTGCTCGAGGTAAATTTGATCGTTTGCAAACATACATGTAAATACGGAATCGTTTCAGGAAATTCTCTTAGCGGGTTAAAGCTCAGGTCTATGTCGTGGAATTGCACAGTGAGCCAGTGTGACAGTCATGGCGTATCCGCACTTTGCCAACATTAATTCGAGTTGGTAATTAACGGGCACGTTATTGCCGGCAGCCCAAGGAGACGTGACGTTTACGGTGAGCTTGTACCGGCTCTTACGTACGTATCGCCTTGACGTTTTACGGCAGCTTTGAGACTGTCACGTATTCCTAGCTTAATACCCTATCTATTTATCAGCCATAGGTTACTGCAGATACCAACGTGACTGGTTATCTAGTCGTAGACCTTCTATGAATATGGCAGCGGCGTGGCGACGCGTACTTCAATTAACAATGAGCCTGTCGCGCGTTGCGAGTTGATTCGCAAACAATGAGAACTCGTGCGGGATTGTCGGTTCGTGAAAACGAATAGGAGATAATGCCGGGGAATATTTCAAACTGGTTGATAGTTTGACTGCGATTAGCATCCAGTGATAATTTTTAGTTGCCCTAAAACCAGTATAAGCCCGACATTGAATTGCATGAGAGTAATAAAACACTGGTATTTCGATCGAATGTGATTTTTGTTCGATTGGGAGGTGGTATTTTTTAAGGTTAATTTTTCTTTAGAATGCCAAAGGAATCGTCAAGTTCCTTTATTTCTCACCAGGCGGAATATACTCGTCGATGCACAGGGATACACAGGGTCCGGAGCTACGTCGGTTAATATTGACTGGCAGCGGTTACGCGTGCGCCAAGTGGAGACTTGGGCGAACCGCCCTTCCCGTGGAACTCAGCCCCGCAAGCTCAGTTAGCGAGCCAATGTTATAAAGCTCCATGGCTCCATGGGTTCCACGAGCCTACGTTGTTATGGTTATGCTAGGCTCTATGGCGCGCGTCGACCGAACTGTCCAAAGTGACTGCGCCATTGGTGGGACAAACACGGAGAGAAACAGGGAGTAACTGCGAAATAAATAGACGCAGAGTCAGAGGCTGGGAGCTTACATAGAAGTGCACTGAAAGGAGGAAAAAAAAAGTAACGACGTTACAGTTTCTACTTCCGTTCGAAGAACGAGTATTCAGCCTGGAGAAAGAGACTCTAAGAATTTCTCAAAATCAGCTGTAAACGTCGAAGGGACCAATTCCTTGCGTTGGTTCGCGCGATGGGAAACCCTTGGAAGGAAAACACAAGAAATGAAAATATAACGCGAAATCTATGTAATTCGATTGCCTCGAGTGATAACAATGTTCAGATAACAATAATGGTACAGGCCTAAGACGTCGGAGATGACCTCCTTCTATGACGTAGCGTCGATCCACGAGCTGTTGGTTTCACATTCAGCTGTCGTCCTTTCGTAATAATTGCTACCGATTCCCGACCGCCATGCTGCATTTCCAGGTTTTTACCTCGGGACTCCCTCCCTCCGACCCGCTGTGTCTCGCGCTCGTTCCCCTTCGTCTATGTCACCTCTCTCTTACTCTCTCTCTCTTTCTCTCTCCTTTTCTACTTCATCCCCGTGCTTCCTCGAGGGCTCTCCCTTCTCCCGTATACCCCCGGCACGAACATGGCGGCTTCAGTGGTGCAATTAGAGGCAGCCTGTGCGCTGGCACACCGACTACAATATCATTAAGATAGCGCTGCTCCTCTGGCCTTCTCTCGCTGGCCTCTCGCTCTCTCTTGGATCCCCCGTTTATCCTTCCCTTATTTCCTCCCTGTCGCTATCTCTCTCCCTCATATTCTCCCTGATACGGATACAGGCTGAGGGAGGACGAGAAAGAGAGAGGGGAGGATCTTAACGAGAGACGAAGAGGCCAGAGAAGATAATTGCTTAATTGTCAACCCCTGCCAGTAACCGGTCCACTGGTCCTACCTTGTTCTCACCCCTGTGCACCAAAACACCCCTATAGGGCTCGATACACAGTTACACGACAGAGCATCGAATTTCAGGAAACAGCGAATTTTACGCAGGAGGAATTCATATCGGTGGGAATACACATTGCAGTGGACCAATGAGGTTTGATAATATCTTTTTTTTTTTTATTTAAGAGGGTTGACGGGATGAGTATTTTTTTAACGGAATCTTCGAACAGCCACAGGAATTTGGCTTTCCGGGTGAAGTTAACGATGCTTGTCGATCGTTGCCACCAGGAGACCACCCCTGGTCAAGGGAATCAAGGGAGACGAAGGACTACCGTACGTAACCGTAGAGGCTACGAGTATAAATCCTTATAAATTGACAAAAAAGCAGGGATATCAGCTGCCGAGATCTCTTGGTAACCTACCAGGGAGCCCTCTGCTCCCCATGTTAAAACAAAAGATGGACCCTCGTCTGTAGGTACAGCTACCTTTATATATGTATATATATATATATATTTACGTGGTACCTTCACATAATACATATACTGGCTTATTCGGCGTGTTTCACTCGTTCTCCACTCCCTTCTCACAACCTTTCTCCGGTATCTTTTTTCCCTTCACCACCTCTCACAAAGCATCTCCACCATCAGCAGCATCCACTCTTCAACCTTGCGTAGTCGCTTACGTATCTTTTTTGTCAACCCGGAGAGCCAAGTGTTCTATTTTAATTACAATGATTTACACTCAAGCTAATTGTCTTTTTTATCCAGTTAATGGCATGAGCGTCGACGGGGTCGTGACCCCGGTCAAGAAAAATTGACTACCAAAACAGCTACCGGGTTCGCATAAAACATTAACATAATATTACGACAACTAGTTATTTTCAATGGATCCTTAAGGCGGATAGGTGGTCTATAATGGACGATAATCAGAAACGTTAAGATGTTAATGAAGATGACTTTTTTTTTTACGTAGTGCTTATACACTTGTACGATCCTACAAGTTAAGCTGATTTTATTTAATCATCTCTTCCCGAGTGTAAATGAATGTCTTTTTTTTTGCCATGGACCACTGATCCTCTTTTTTTTTGCTTCGAAATTTCGTTTATTATTCATATCGGTCGCCAGGAATCCCGGGGTGTCCGCGGACGCTCCTGATACGGTAACCCCGTAGAAGAAGGTACCGAGCCAGCTGATGTGCTCAAAAGACTTAAGCGGTTCTTGTCGAGAGGATCGTGCGCCACGGGAGTAAGACAGTGGCCACGAAATAAGAAACCGGTTGGGACCCAATTTACTTAACAACGGTAGAGAATCCAACACTTACGGTTGTCCGAATGCGGCTCGCCCGGTACATCCAATCGGGTCTCATGTGTGAGATCCATGCATGTGCGGCCCAGGAACGAGCTGTGTACGGTAGCAGCTACTAATTTCGACTTCATCAGCCGAGATAAGACTGGAATTTCTGCCACTGCTGGGGAAACCGGCGCGCATGAGATGGGGACCACTTTGTAATTGTGGAGGTTCTTCATTTTTTTAAAGTAGAAATGAAGGAGGGGAGTGTGAGACGAACGGGTCGATTAAGAGAAAAAGTATGTCGGGTCCGTTTAATGAAAAGTGGATTTTTTTTCAATTTCTTATAAGCGCAGCATCCACGTCACGTATGAATATACGGATTTTATAAGTATCGAATAATGGTCTTGACGTAATATGGTTGATAAATGTGGCTGAGATTTATTAGCAAAATGGCTGTCCCTACGCCATTGCGAATAGAGGATTGGTAATAGGGTGGACTGAGGATCGGGATGTGTAAGGAGACCAAGTGGCGCGATATAGGTACCAACCGAGGAGCGCGCGCGGCCTCCTTCGGGTCCAATTCTGGCCCAATTTGATGCACGGTAGCTTCCAGATACTACATAAGGGCTCCTGGGTAAATGGTAAATAACCACGCGGCCCGGCCACGAGGAGAGCCTAATTAAACGATGTACAATTTATAACACCAGCCAGAAGGTCTAATGGCTCGCGTTCCTGGAAACCCGCTGTTCGCCGTTGGACCACACCTAGCCGGGTCCTGCCGAGAGATTGTCATCGCTTTACGGAATACGCCGTTCACGAATCGTATACCCACGAAATATCTGTCTACACTGAATCTGCCTCGAGTTTCTTTATTTTTATTTTCTTCTTCTTTTCTATTTTTATTACCTTTTCTCACCCTATCTTTCAGACGGTTTATCACTCTCCGTCCTTACCATTATTTCCGACACTTTTTAATACAAGCTCACCAATAAAGAGAACCGGCAGGTGCCTACGGACTCGTTTCGTATAACCGCCATTTTGAATTTTTTTATTATGAAACAGTCGTCAAAGAATATTGATTCATCGGTTAATTATTCGTGTCATCGAAAAGACATTCAATGTACTCGTATGAAAAATTCGAGGAAGGTTTGTGTCACCCGTAATTCGACTCAACTGTCTGTCTTTCTCTTACCCACGCAAGTAGCCATAAGTCTGTCTCTCTCGCACTCGCGGAAGGTATAGAAAATTCAAAAACTTCAGAGATTCCAATTCCTTTACTTATCCACGCGAGGCCAATCGCGAGCGGTTCAAGTTGAAGTTTCAGCATGTTTCACGATGACTTAAAAAAAGAAGCGCAGTGACGTCTCAACGGTATCTTAAAACCAATAAGATTAGTATAACAAGATGAATTAAGGATACGGACTCGGGAAGAATATTAACGCGTTAATGCAAGGAGTATCGAGTGGTCACGTAGCTGGCTGAGTGTCGGAGCGTGGTATAAAAATGTGAAGCGCACGTTATTGTGCGCTCGAGCACAGGATTTTCTATGAATAGTTCACGACTGAACGGAGAGGTCTACCGTGCTACCACCCCGTTGCACAGAAAGGAGGTTAACGTCCGTGTTATTCTGCGGAGCCGTCAAGCGCAGAATCTTTGCGCTAACAAGGTGGCGCGCCGTTCGAGTAGCCAAGAACGTTTTTCTGGTGGTCCTTTGGGAAGTGGCGAATGCCCGGCGTGGTCCGGCATATAACGAGGAGCCCGATTTTTTTGCGCATTAAAATATCGACTAATTGCCCCAGGATTCTCCTTCGGTTTTTGTTAGCGACAAGACGACGAGTATCGGCATCAGCATCGAGGACCCGGGACCAGGCGGTGGCAGTCGAAGGAACGCGAACGTGACCGGCCCACGCAATTTTGGAAATCCCATCCGACAAATTTACACTCACCATTTAGGGACTGGTCAAACGCGAAATTAACGAAGCCTCGGAGGAAGGAAGTCCGTCCAAGGAATACAGGAGTGGCTGTTCCAAACGTTCCTGCGATTGGAATTTCTACTTTTTCCCATTTTTTTTTTTTTTTTTTCAATCAAAGCTCCCAGGTAGTTTCCCAGGGTGTAAAGTGTCATTGACTTCGTTACGCGTTACCGTGAGTACCTTGGGGTACCTTGAGGTATGATGGTGTCAATTGTGTTATTTAGTAGCTGGCCCACGGCGGTTACCATTGGAATTCGTGGTGGTCCTTTAAATTTATAATTCGAACCAAACTCCCTGTTTTCCACGCGCTTCTAACGAGCTCGTTTAATTCTTATTGGACGAAGCGACGTTTCCCTGAAATTTCTTGACTAAATCTCTTTTGCCTTTCAACACAGTCTCTCGCTTACCTTCGGGTAAGTTCGAAGAACCAAAGGCAATTAAAAGGTCCAAGTGTCTGAGCCGCGGCCATTGGATACGTATAGTGTACGGGGTATGGCAGTATGGTATAACTCGTGACCGATTGATCCTCCTGAAGTCGTTGTATTTTCGAAAAGGTACGCACGGTATTCCTGTGTCGTGGAACGACGAATTTATTTAAACCCTCGTTCCTGCTCTTAGTCTCATTTCTCTCCATCTCGGTCGGGAACAGCTGGACCGCGTTTCACGAGTGTCACGAGTCCCCGAACTTATAAGAAAGAACGTTGAGAAAAGGGTAAATAAAAACGAAGCAAATCAAGCATAAGCAAACAAACAAACGTTCAAGGAATTCCTCTCTCTTTCCGCCAAATTGGATACCAAATGAACCAGTATAGAATCAGCAGTCAACCAAGACCCTCGGCAGTGCTAATTTTCTCTAGCGATATACCCAAGCAGGATCATCAGTTAAACGGGACCGCAGTGATTGGCAACCAATTAGTATTGTCTCCCAGTTAAATTATTAGTCCCCGATCAAGGCCCATGGAAACGAGCCCAGGTACGTCATCGAGACCTGGTCTTCCACCTACTCCTTGGAATTCTCATGGGAAAGGTCAATAGGAGAATTTCACAGTTTCCATATCGTCCCAGATACGCCATGGCGTTCTTCCATGGCGTTGCATGGAACAAAACCAGATGTATGGTTTACCATCTAAAGTTCTCGCGCGAACACCGGTTCTCTGTTGAACACCATAGAAAATCTTGCATGAAAGATAACACGAAAAGAAACATAGCGTTTCTAGAGCGCGATCTTTGCCGTCGAGTTCTCTTTCTCGATCGAGCGCGAAGTCATAGTTGGCCATTGGAAGTGATTTTCAGCTGATCTCCCGTTACGTTAACATCACGAGGAGCCCGAAGTGATCCGAAGTAGCCCGAAGGAACGAGTCTCCCGGGGCATAACTACCTCTATCCGAGCGTAATTCTCTCGCGACATGAATCCGAGCATCGGTACACACATCGTGGAACAGTGGCTGGCTCCCAATTAGGGGTCCCTCTTTTAAGTAATGTCGTCGTCCTGCTCGTACGCTCGAGCGACTTTCCGCGGTGTCCTCGTCGTTCTCTTGTATAAATTAGTCCCAGCCGCCACATAATGGCGTGTCGATGCGCTACTGTCCCTGGACGCTCGTCTTTTTCCCTTTATCTTCGGTGTGCAGGTACCCTTCTGCCTTCTATCTTATACCCTATACCATACACATATACCTTACATCTTCGCCCTCTCGGTAGTCCCTCCGGTTAGTCCCAACTCACTCAGGCCCGATCCCAATGGACGGGGGCCTTCTGTCCTTGGCGCACTCGTCAGACCAGGCCCCCCCCCCCCTTCGTTTAATTTACGACCAATTAATTTGGATAAAGTGAATGAGGACCCCTATTTTCGATGCCCGCGTTAACTCTGAACTTTTCTCTTTTATTGGCTCTCTTTCTCTTTACGTCGTCCCGACGTCATCATCGTCATCGTCCATCCGACCCCCCCCCCCCCCACGCTTTTTCACGTAGGTCGTGCAGGATATTTTCAAACTTTTCGGGAGGTCCTACGTCGGTACCTTGTATCCTCCAAATAGGGGAGGCCTCTGATGAGACTTCGTTACGGCGTTCGGTAGCGATGGGTCCTGTCGTTAGAATTCCATCGTGCGTTTAATTTTTGATTAGGGGGACTCACCCGAGGGATCATAAAATTACGATGCTTTTGAACTCGGATGAAGTTTAAAGAGTCAATAGGCCTCTCTCGTAAATTCTAACGCGAGGACCGATCAGCGTATACCTTCCATGATAAATTCACTAAACACCCCTGGACACAAGTGTATGTAATCATTAAGATCTTTTTGAATTCATGAAAGACCCATGGCCACGACCCTTAGACCTTTTCTTAGTGGATGGCTCCGCCGTAGAGTTCAGCTGGCTGAATGGTCGACGGCGATGGCTGTTTGGTATTCCGCGCTCGTCCCGGGGTATAATTGGCCGCCAACTGCCGACGCTCCTCCGGGTATCGCAAAGACAAGAAATTATTCTTTAATTAATTGTCAGCGCTCATGTGGCCCTGGTACACTGCGAGGAATCGCGAGTCCATACATAAATTTACATATAAGGGAGCGGTAACTGCGTTTCCGATCGCGACGGCCACGGCCAGAACAAATACGCGTGCGTCGTGTACTGCATTAAACGGCCCTGCGGTCTCAGACTGTGACCGACTGGCGACTTTTGGACTGATGGCTACCATAACTTTCAGGCTCTGACGTAACTCTTACTCGGATGAGGAAATTAAATTATTTTTCATCCATTCCTAGGGTATGGAAAATCAACGTGTGACACGGATTAACGAAGATTGGCGGTACTTGCGGTGATAGGTGATTGGCACTAGTTCATCCGGATAGGCTCCGATCAGGATACGGCCGCACGGGGCCTTAGAGGGCAGTTAACAGAGGGCCAGGAGGACTCGGAGAAGGCGGCGTGACTCTTTGATCGAAAGAGGCTGAGAAACACAAGGGATACGGCCTGTATTGCTTCCCTGGCGTTACGTATGAGAGAATGTGTGTTGTGGGCCTTTAAGGCCCACTCTTGGGCTCGCACCATCAGGCCCCGCGCGTGTAAGACCGTGGTGGTATATAGATATTTCATAATTAGCAGCGCGCGGAGGGGGTGGGGGTGGG